>PISW01002629.1:0-254010 GCA_004023785.1 Mungos mungo
GGTTCAGGCGGCGGAGCCACAGAAGAAATGGTCTAATTGGAAGAGCCCCAGAATCAGGGTCAGGATTCCAGACTTGGCTACCGGTTAACAGGGAGCGTTGAGCAAGCCGCCCCCTGCTCGGAGGCTCAGATCTTTCACCTGTAAAATGGGAGGATTGGATTAGATTCGAGTTTCCTGCACTGGGCTCTGGGGAACACCCTGTCCCAAGAAGATGGTGCAATTTAAGGAAAAAGGTCCAGGGTCAGTTATGGGAATTCTAACACTGGCCTTTGCAGTTCAAGTGCACATTAGGGTATTAGGAGCCCTAAAAAACCCACAGGAAAGAAACCTCTTTAGTTTCTTTAATCTGGCATTTCCAAGCTTTTTTTGACCTCAGAACAGTACCTTCCTTTTTTTGTGGAAAACAATTAAGATCTTGAGGAATATAATATTTGACAGATTACTTTGGGGAGTTATGAATGAAGTGATCGTTAAATTCCCGTTAAGCTTTAAACATCATAGTTTTGAAAATCGAGAGTCCACAATGAGGGGATAATGTCTCGGTTCAAAATGAACTCATTATACGATCAATCAACGGCCGGTTGAAACCAGGATAAACATCGGTGCAGAGCACGCCAGCAGGTCGAAGGAGACACTGGGGCCAGCTCGGGGAGAGCAAAAACCAGCCCACAGGTCCCAGGTCCTTTCCTGGCACCCCGGCCCACCATGTTCCCTTCTCAGTCAGGACCCTGGACAAGAGAAGGAGAGAGAGAGCCGCCTTTGTTTCTGCCCAGTGTCCCAGAAGGTCATTTGCTTTCATTTTCATTAGGACACTGTTATAAAAGGCCCTTCTTTATTTAAAAGATGATTTCACAGAACTGATCTCAGTTGGGCGTGGTCCTACTTGGGTTTCTTTTTCCAATGGAGAGAATTGTTTTACGCGGATGTGTGGACTAGACCGCTTTCATCGCTCTTGTCCCTTAGCCTGCCGTGTTGTTGATTTCGCTCATTCTTTCATTCACAGTTAATATCTGGCTAGATGTGAAACAAATAGAAAATCGTGATGGCTTTGCAGAATACGATGGTCCAGAGACGTTATAGCTGCCAGGCACTGGACGTGAGGACTCGACAGGAGCTGGGAGACTAGTTCCGTGTCTGATGTTTCGGTCTGTGCCTCTCTCTTGTGTCCACGGCTCTCGACCACAGTGTAAGTTCACGGAGGCAAATCCCGGTTCCTCTGAGATCTCCGACAGTGCCCTGTCGCAGTGACATGTGAAGTCTGACACTTGCCAGCCCTGAGCACGCCCTCACAGCCGCTGGGTGACCGAGAGGAAAACAGAAATGAGCCCTGGACGCCAGCACACAGCTGGTCCAGGCTGTGAGATGAAATCTATGTCCCAAGAGGTGTGGCCAAGCAGATCTTTCATTGTATACAAAGTGGAGTTTGACTCTTACTCGTTAAAAACTCAAGCATTTGAGCAAGAAGATGTGAGCCTGAGAATAAATCCCGAACTGTTGGGAATGGATTCTCAGATGCCCACATCGCCTTGGGAGCACCTTACACAGAATCCCAGGACTTCTTAACTGGTGATCTTGGGGGTGCATCGCTTCATTTGTCTGTCCTTCTCTTTCTTAACCTAAAATGGGATATCGATAGTCCCTTCACAGAGTTTGTAGTGAGAATTGCATACCACGGTGTACAGAAAAGTCAGCATACTACATGAACAGAGCATATTAATTCTGCAACTGAACTATATGAGCAGATCAAAAAAAGTCTAAAGGAGGGCATGGAAGGAAAAATTCCTCCCAACTTAGTATAACATAGAATTCAAAAACATAACAATATAATAGAATCATTCTCTGGAATAGCAAAAGTAATTTTAAAACTCAGATGGAAGAATAAATACACAAGAATGCCAAGGAAAATTTTGAGAAATAATAGTAAGGAGGACCTAGCCCTAGGAAATCACAAAACTTGAGCATAGAGGTACCACGACAAAAGTAAAACTGATTTTGGCACCAAAACACACAAATATGTCACTGGCTCAAAATCGAGAGTCCGAAAATAGACCCAAGGGTATGTGAGCACATAATGCATAATAAAGGTGACATTTCAGCTCACGGACTGGGTGGTTCATTTGCCAAACAAAGCAGCATAAGTTGTTCTACACCTGGACTGAATAAAGTTAGATCCTTTCTGTCTACTGTCTACAATGATGAATTCCCAATGGCTTAAAAACTTAATGTAACCATCTAAAACTTTTAAAAATTCAATGTAGATGTGGATAATGCCTTATTAGGGAAGGGACGGACATCCAGGAGCCATAAAGATAAGGCAGATTTAGTTTGGGAGGTATTTTATTTTTCTCTATAAATAATGACACCACAAAGTCGAAAGACGAAGACTGTGCTTAGGAGAAAAGTCTATAATACAGATGCTAATTAAAAGAGTAGTGTGTAGAGATTTCCTACAAAATGATAAGAAAATGACAAATATCCTAGTTGGGGACAAGGAGAAGAAGAAACTTCCATTTTCAGAAATGTTCTGGAACAAGTATCAAAAAAAAAAAAAAAAAGCCCTTCTCAGGGCACAAAGATCTAAATGTGCTGAAGAGAGTGTAAGTAAAATATCTTTGAAAGCATGACTGAGCTGGCAGGAGAGTCGGGGAAACCATCAGAGGGCAGGAACAAGAAGATGCTAACACACGGTCGAGTCCTCCAAAACGGTCCCTCAAAATCTGAAAACTAGAGCTACCATGTGACTCAGCAGCTCTACTCTGGGTATATGCTCCCAAGAACGGAAGTCAGAGTCTCCAAGAGATCTTTGCACCCCGAGTTCCCTAAAGCATTATTCCCAGCAGCCCAGGGCATGGAATCGACCTAGGTGTCAGTAGACAGATGACTAAGTAAAGAAACTATGGTAGCTACATGCAATGGAATATTACTCAGCCCTCAAAAAGAGGGGTGCTCTGCCACGTAGGAAACTTGGATGAGTCTAGAGGACATTACGCTGAGTGAAACAAGACACAGAAGGACAAAAGCTACATGATACGCATCATGTGAGGAATCTTAAATCGTCAAACTCGGAGAAGCAGGCAGTAGAATGGTGGTGGCCGGGTGCTGGGGAAGGGGAAATGGGGTGGTGTTAGTCAAAGACTATGAAGTTTCAGTCATATGAGATGAGTGAGTTCTAGAGATCTCCTGCGTAGCGTAGTTTCTATAATTAACAGTATTTTTTTTTGTTTAGAGACATGCTAAGAGGTGCACCTGGGTGGCTCAGTCAGTTGAGCGTCCAACTCTTGGTTATGGCTCAGGTCATGATCCCAGGGTCGTGGGATCCAGCCTTGTGTGGAGCCTCCTTAAGATTCTCTTTCTCCCTCTGCCCCTCCCCTGCTTGTGTGCCAGCTCTCTCTCTCTCTCAAAAGAAAAAAGAAAAAAAATTGCTAAGAGAGTAGACTTTTTGTTGTGCTCTTATCAAAATAAGCACAATTATTAATAATAATTAATAATACTAAATAAAGAGGGCGGGAGGAAGCTTTTGCAGGTGATGGAGTATTTATGGCATAGATGATGGTGGTGTTTTCGTGGGTATATATTTATGTCCAAACTCATCAAGTTGTATAGATTAATTATGGACAACACTTGTGTGTCAATTACACCTCAATAAAATGACTTTAAAAATAATATTTAAAATATTTTTCAAGTTTTATTTTTTTGAGAGAGACAAAGAGAGCACCAGCAGGGGAGGGGCAGAGAGAGGAAGAAAGAGAGTCCCAAGCAGGCTCCACACTGTTAGCACAGGGCCCAGTGCAGGGCTCAAACCCACGAAATGCTCAACGAACTAAGCCACCTGGGTGTCCCAAATTTAAAATATCTTTTTTAAAGGTATCTTTTCATCCTTGGTGGCTAGAGCCTGGGTTCTTAGAGGCCAGGGGAGAGAAAAAACAATATGCAGGGCCTGGAGCCCATGCAGGAGTGAAGTCACCTTAGAGACCCCACATGGAGCCAAAATTCCAGAAGGGAGTGTGCGAGCTAGAGCATCCCTTCACTATCGAAGCCCGAAAGTGTAGATGGAAGAGAGCTGAAAATGATACAATGTGCAGACTTAAAGCGGACGAAAGCTGATGTGGCTATACATCAAAGACTGTATGTCAACATATACTTTCCAAGAAGTGTTACCAGAGAGGGACATTATACAGGATGAAAGGGTACAGAGACCAGGAGGCTCTCACAGTCCCAAATCTACATGTCCCCAATATCATAACTTCACAAGCACAAATGGACAGAACTCGAAAGAAAGAGACAAACCCACAATTATAGCAGGAGACTCTATTATGCCTGCTTAGTTGCTGATAGAATGAACAGTTAGGGAAAAAATATATAGATATATATTTATTTTATTTATATATATAATATATAACATAACTGTATATTATATACATTTAATAGATTAATTATATATATAATATATATATTCTAAGAATATAGAAGATCTGGAAAATGCCCTTAAGAAACTGGACCCAATTAATATGTGGAACACCGAAGCTGACAGTGACCAAAGCCACCCATTTTCCAATTGCACATGGAATACTTACCAAAACTTAGCATATGCTCACCAATTTTAAAGACCTCAAAACACTCAAAAGCTTGGAAGCAGTCAGATACCTGCTCTGATAACTCTAGAACTCAGCTAGCAATCAACAGATAACTAAAAGATTGCCAACGGTCTGGCAACTGAAGAATATGTATATTAGAGGGGCACCTGGGGGGTTCAGTCGGTTGAGCACCTGACTTTGGCTCAGGTAGTGATCTCGCGGTTCATGAGTTTGAGTCCCGTGTTGGGATCCTCTGGTCATCTCTCTCTGCCATTCCCCTCCTCTCTCTCTCAAAAATAAACAAACATTAAAAAATACATATATTTATGAATAAGAAATCCCTTTCATAGGTATATGTATCTGTTCAGCAAGAGACATGTATCAAAATATTATTAGTGATACTGTTAACAAAAGCAAAACACTGGAAAGCACCCAAGCGCCCACCATTAAAACCGGTGAACAAATGGTGAAAGATCCGTGGGCTATCGAACACTACACGGCAATAAGGATACATGAACTCCTGCCACATGCAATGGGATGGCTGAAGTTCACAACATGCCAGTCAATGAGCGAAGCCAAATCAAGATCCGAGGAAGACAAGGAAAACCGTTCTAGACCAGGGGAGACACAAGAGATGTAAATGCCAAATCCAGTGGGTGGAATCCGACTGAACACCAGATTTCTCACGCGCGCACACACACACACACACACACACACACACACACATACACACTATGACACACACACACACACACACACACAATATGTTTTGATGATAATTGGAGACTTTGGAGTATGGACTGGATGTTGGATGAAGTTACTGAATTAATACCAACGTTTTTAGATGAGGTTGTATTGAAAAGGTCTTATTTGTGATATATGCACGCTGAAGTGGGAGGGGGACACCTCGATGTTTGCGGCTGACTTTTGAACGGTTTGGTAAAAGAAAGTGTGTGTGCGTGTGTTTACATACACCTACAGGTAGAACCAGTGTGACAGCATCTGCATAGTTGATGAACGCATGGGTACTCAGTGTACGGTTCTTTTAACTTTTCTAGAAGCTTGAATTTTGTTTCTAAAGGAAGTAAAAGGAAGAGTGAATGTAATACATGCCAATTATAGAAAATGTGTAATATAAAACATAAAGAAAGAAAAAGGAAATAGAGAATCCAAATAGACTTTTTATGGTTATAACCTAAAAAGAAATTGCATCAGTAGAGAAGAGTATCTTTATTCAATATTCAGCTGGAAGTTCTAGTCATGCAGTAATAAAAGAAAAACAAGGAAATAAAGATTGAACGGGAGAAAACAAAATTATCTACATAGAAAACCCCAAGAGAATCTACAGACAAATTATTAGAACTAAGAATTTGGCCAAGATTGTTGCATATAAGATCAATAAGCAAAAACAAAATGCATTTCTATGTCCTAGCACCACTGAGCTACAAAAAGTAATTTTAAGATTCCATTTATAATAGCTACAAAAATAAGTACACCAAAAATAAATCTAACAAAAGCTTTACAAGATCTTTATGTAGCAACCGGTAAGACTTGATTAGAAAGCACTGGAGAGGGCCACAGTAATGGAGAGATAAGCTGGGTTCACGGATGGTAAGATTCAACAGTATAAAGATGTCAATTTCCTCCAAATTAATTTCTATATCCAATTCCAACCAAAGTCCCTGAAAGATTTTTCATCGTACTTGACAAATAGATTCTAAATATATATATGGAGGAGCAAGAATAGCCAAGATAATTTCAGTTAGTGGAGCCTGTCCTAGTTGGTACAAGACTTAATGGAGGGGCACTTGGGTGGCCTATTCGGTTGAACATCCAGCTTCAGCTCAGGTCATGATCTCTAGGTTCGTGAGTTCGAGCCCTGCATCAGGCTCTGTGCTAATGGCTCAGAGCCTAGAGCTACTTCAGATTCTGTGTCTTTCTCTCTCTGCCCCTCCCCTGACCATACTTTGTCTGTCTCTCTGTCTCTCTGTCTCTCTTTCTCTCACTCTCTGTCTTTCAAAAATAAATAAACATGAAAAAATTTTAAGACTTAATGTAAAACAAATGCAATTAAGAAAGTGTGGTATGGGAACATGAATAGAAATGGATGGAAATATGGAACAAGGGGACAGAATGGCAAATCCAGGAAGGTATCCAGAAGTTTTATATTCTCACCTGAATATGGGAACTTTAGACTTGCCAGAGGAGGCATTGCAAATCAATAGGAAAAGGATGGGCTAGTCAATTAATCAATGATCTTAATGGAAAAAATCAAATTAGATCCTCACCTCCCACCAAGCACATAAAGACATCCCAGGCGGGTTCATGACTTAAATATGTGTGTCTGGGGGAAATAATTTAAAACTTCTGGAGTAAAATATGCGAAAAGGTCTTTATTATCTCAGAGTAGGAAAGGTTTTCTTCAACAAACCATCAAAAGTACAAGCTGTGAGAGAAAAATGGATAAATTTGATCATCTTCACATTAAAAATGTTTGTGTATCAAAAGCCACCATAAATAAAATGAAAAGAGGGTCACCAGTTGGGAGAGAAAAAGTGCCATATAGATAACAGACACAGAATTGGGACCAGAGACAAATAAACAACTATGAAGCAGTAAGAAAAAAGACAAATCCAACAATAAAATGGGCGAAAATCCATAACAAGACATTTGTCAAATGAAGCCCAAGAGGCACCTATGAAAAGGCGATCAGTCTCATTGGCAATTAAGGAAATAAAACTAAATCTAACTGTGAGTTCCCATTTTACTAAGACTCAGCTAACACTGGGCGCCTGGGTGGCTCAGTTGGTTAAGCTCAGGTCATGATCTCATGGTTCGTGGGTTCAAGCCCCGCGTCAGGCTCTGTGCTGATGCCTCAGAGCCTGGAGCCTGTTTCAGATTCTGGGTCTCCCTCGCTCTCTGCCCCTCCCCACCCAAGCTCTGTCTCTGTCTCTGTCTCTCTCTCTCTCAAAAATAAATAAACTTAAACAAAAAAGACTCCGCTAACACCAAGTGACGGCAAGATGAAGAGTCAGGACGCTCATTCACTGCTGGTACCAGCCCGTCAGACAGCATTTCGCAACAACGTAAAGGGTGCGCGTCTTACAACAGGGCATCTGCTCTGGGGTCCGTTCCAGAGAAACTCACGTGCAGAAGGAAGACACACTAGAATGCTCAACTCAACATCATGTATTAGAGCAAAAATTGGAGACAATGTCACTCACTGTTCACTTTGTGACCAAGGAAGTGGGGAAACAAAAGCAAGACTAATGAACACGGTTCCTGCCATCAAGGTGACAGGCTGCAGGGGGGAGGAGGTGAGCCTTCAGCCAAAGAGCAGAGAAATAAGGATCGTGTCCGGATCGTGACAAGCGCTAGGAAGGAAAACCGTGGGGTGCTCAGAGGAAGCCTAGGAAGGGATGCAGATCTGGTTTGGGGGTCAGGAGAATTTGCTGGGGAGGGGAACGTAGAGCTGAGATGTGAGGCTTGAGGAGGGGTTAGCCCAGTAAAGAGCAGTGTCAAGGATCCTAGGCAGAAGGCTCCAGAAGGCTCCAGGCAGGAGGGAGCACCCTGGAAGCGCTGGGGGAAGGGAGAGACAGAGATTTCATCCAGAAAAGGGCAGGGGCAAGAGGAAGAGGAGAAGGCTCAGAGCAAGACCATGCAAGGTCTCCCGGGGCATGTAAAGATCTGTAGCCCAGGAGCAATGTAAAACACCCCATTAAATCATTCTGAAGTAATCAGACTTGCATATTTACAGGTTCGTGCTGGCCGGGACACAGGGCACCTCGAACCCTCCTGCATCGGTGCTGGAAATGCAAAATGGTACAGCCGCTCTAGAGAACAGCTCGGCGGGGTCCTGTCAAGTTCAGTGTACGCTTGCCATATATCACCCGGGAGAAATGAACGTTAGGTTCACACGAACACCTGTGCACGAGTGGACAGGACGATTGGACAAACAATCTGTGGGACATACACAGAACACGATACACAAAATGAAAGGAACAGACTACTGCCACATGTGACGATATAGATACATCTCAGTTGTACTTTGCTGAGTGAAAGAAGCCAGATGCAACGGACTTCAGTCTGTATGGTTGCATTCATATCACTTCCCGGGGAAGGCAAAACCACAGGCACTAAAGAGACTGGGGGTCTCCAGGGGTTGAAGTGATGGGGATGTTCTTTGTCTTGATTGTGATAGTGGATATACAACTGTATGCCTTTATCAAAACCCATAGATAGAAAAGGGCACTAAAAGGGGGGAATTTTGCTGTATGTAAATTATGCCTAATAAGAAAGGAAGAAGGAAAGAAGGGGAGGGAGGAAGGAAAGAAGGGAGGGAAGGGGAAAGAAAGAAAGAAAGAAAGAAAGAAAGAAAGAAAGAAAGAAAGAAAGAGAGGAAGGAAGGAAGGAAGGAAGGAAGGAAGGAAGGAAGGAAGGAAGGAAGAGAGAGGGAAGGAAGAAATGAAAGAAAGCAAAGCACAGAAAAGCAAAGCAAGAACAAACCCCACTCCGCCTGCCCACGGGGAAGTAATTAGAGAGACTTCCGGTCAGCATGGTGGCCCGAATCCAAGGGGAGCTCCCTCCTATCCACAACCAGGGAGCCCATCAGAGGAGCCACGGAGGGAGGATGAAGGGGAGGGAAGTGTCGTCCTGGAGGCCTTAGCTTTATGCTCATTAACCAGCCCCACAGGCAAGGCGGGGAGGGGGTGTGTGGTGACCAAGGGGTGTTTACAGGTTGTGGTAACTTATTTTATGGCTGGGGGTGCAGGCAGGAAATTGGGGTTTTATGGTTCACTAAGCATCTATAGTGATTAATCTCAGAAACTCCATGGCCCTTCGCGGGTCCCAAGCACTAGACAAACACTAAGAAAGTCACGTGTTGCACCTCCCACCTAGAAACCCACCTCTGCCAAGAACTCTAAAGCTAAGCCTTCCTCCTTCCAGGGGAGCCGGAAGGCTCAAGTGGGTTTAGTTAGGCTCAGTTCGTTTTTGTTTCCCCAAGAAACCAAGATTAAACGATTCTTCTGCTGAGAAAAGAAAAAGCAAACCCTACCCCACCGAAAGGGTCAAACAAAAGGGTGAATCATTACGATGGCTTACATTTTCTAGAATTTTACAGTGGCTGATTGGGCCATCACACTCAGTCCCTCATCAGCACCCTTGAGGGAGGCAGAGGCCATCACCCACATCTTACACGGTTTGTGGGTTGTGGAAGGTGGAGGGATTTGCCAAAGGTCAGGAGGTAATTGGTTAGTTGGGTTATCTATCATCTGAGAGTTTGTTACGTATTTTTGGTTGCCAAGAATAGAAAGATTTTTTCAAACTGGACAAGACACGGGGGGAAAACATGTGATGGTTCATGGCATCCAAAGGCTGGGCTTACTTCAGACATCACTGAATCCAGAACTGGCGTTTCTCTGCATCTCTGGGTTCTCCCTGCCCCTGGGGGATGTGGCTCAGGCCGCCTCCGTCCACATGGTGGCCGCTGGGAGTTCAGATCTGCCTTATTCTTACAGCCATCTAGCTGACAGGGCGTCTCTTCCCCCTCTGTTTCTAATGAAAGCCCCAGAAGTGGGTCTCACGGAACCAACTGCTGTGGCCCCAGGAGGTGGCGGGGTGACTAAGCTGACTACCCAGGCTTGAGGTTAGTGGGCCCTGAAAACTTGCATGCTGAGACTCCCTGTGGAAAGACTAGCTCCTTGACCTATGACAGTGAGGCCAAGTTCACCCGTAAGTATAGTATGTACATAGCTCCCCAAGAGCATTTTATTGCTTTGTCCTAAAAAACAAGTAAGCCCTAGGGCTCCTGGGTGGCTCTGTTGGTTGTGTCCAACTTTGGTTCAGGTCATGATCTCTAGGTTCACGAGTTCACTGACAGCGCAGAGCCTGGAACCTGCTTTGGATTCTGTCTCTCTCTCTCTCTCTGCCCCATTCTCTCTGTCTCTCTGTCTCTCTCTCTCTCTCTCTCTCAAAACTAAATAAACATTAAAAAAATTCTTTTTAATAAAAAAGAGGCCTCAGGAAGAAAAGAGAGATAAGTGTGTAACATGGAAGAGAAAGTATAAAATAAGAGGTTAAGACTGAAGTGCCTGGGTGGCTCAGTCGGTTGAGTCTCCGACTTTGGCTCAGGTCATGATCTCACGGTTTGTGGGTTTGAGCCCCGCGTGGGGCTCTGTGCTGACAGCTAGCTCAGAGCCTGGAGCCTGCTTCCGATTCTGTGTCTCCCTCTCTCTGCCCCTCCCCTGTTCACTGTCTCTCAAAAATAAATAAAATATTTTAAAAAAGTTTTTTAAATAAAAGAAATGGAGCTAGTTCAGGGAAGGGATAGTTTTCAAAACTTCTGCAGAAAGCTTTGCAAAAATATCATAACTGGGAAAACCAAGAGTTGCTATGAAGATAGAATAATAATGAGCACTCAAAAAGTAAAAGGAGAATGGCCAAAATTAAAAATTCAATTACAAGTTTCAAATAGAAAGTCAGGAAAATCTCCCAGAGGATAGAATAAGAAACAGAGATGGAAAATATGAGAAAAATAACAGACATGAAAGACTGATGGAGGAAGTACAACATTGACCGATGAGTTCCAGAAGGAAATTGGAAAAGCGAAGAGAACAAAAGCATTCCCCAGGGCTAAGGAAACAAGTATTTCAGAGCCTGAAGCAGAGCTTGAACTCATGAACTGTGAGATCATAACCTGAGCCAGAGTAGAAAGTTCAAATGACTGAACCACAATACACAAGTATTTAGATGGGAAGCGCCCAAAGAGCGGCCAGCAGAATAGAAAGAGACCCATACATGTTGTGGTGAAACTTCCAAACACCAAGTAAAAAGAGTAGACCCTGGAAACTTCTACAGAGAAACAAACAAAAAGGTTGTTCTTCAAGGAACGAAACTCAGACTGGCATCAAAAACCTGAACACCAGGGGAAAAAATGGAGCAAGCCTGTGAAATTGTGAGAGAAAATGACTTTCAATCTGGAATTCCATGTTCAAGTTCAGACCAAGAGTCTGAAGGTGTTAAAAAAAAAAAAAGACATTTTCAGATTTACCAGGACTCTGACCTTTAGGCTCCCACACACATTTTCCTGACGAAGTTACTGGAAGATGTGCTTCAGCGAATGAAGTCCTGTTTCTAAACAAAGAAAGGAGAAAATGCGGTGCACAAACTATAAAGAGGGGTGAGGGAAGTTCAGATATCCGGAAAAATAGGGACTGGGGAGGTTTTCTATCTCCCGGGAATTTGGTACCACATCACAGCGTAGGTGACTAGTAATCAGCACACAGTAAGAAGTACTGTGTAATCATACAAGGACTTTAGGAATAGGGGCACCCAGGTGGCTGGCTGAGCCGGTTAGGCATGTGGCTCTTGATTTTGGCTCAGGTCACAAACTCAGGGTTTGTGAGATCGAGCCCCAAGTTTGGCTCTGCACTGACAGTGCGGAGCCTGCTTGGGATTATCTCTCTCTCTCCCTCTCTTCATGCCTCTATCTCTCAAAATAAAAAAATAAACATAAAAAAATAAAACTCTAGGAATAAAAAAACCCTGAAATGTTTAATATAGACCAGAGGCAAAAGAGCTCAGAGCCAGACTGTCTCAACTTGTGAAATCCAGTTTGGAACTTACCAGTTGTGTGATCTTACAAAACCTCTCTGGGCCTCAACTTACTCATCTGTATAATGGAGACGACATTAATGCATTATAGGACTGTTGCAAAAATTTCAAGGATTAATACACACAGAGCAATGAGCGAAGTGTCCGTCACATAGCAAGAGCTCAGTAAATCTTAGCCATTGTTATTGTGGGCTTTTCTGAAATAGTCTTCTACTTGTGGATAAAACCAACCATTCAGAATTAAAAAAACAAAAACAAAAAAACCACACAGAATTGGAAAAATTATAGTGATTATGGTGTCCACTTAACTGTAGGGAAAAGAAAGATACTGATTAAGGTCGCGTTAACTACCTTAACAAGCACGCCCCAAGTATATAAGGGCTGGAACACGCTGCAAGGTTACTTCTGGGTCATAAAAATTCTTTTGATCGGCAGACAGCTCTCCTCGGAGTGGTGGGTCAGGGCTCCGGGTGTCTGTCCTCCTGTGGCCTGGTAGTGCTCAGGTGTGCTGGGTTCTCACACACCCAGCCAGCGGGATGGGAAGGCGCACACGGGATCGCACCCAGCCAGCACCCAGCCAGAAGGATGGGAAGGCGCTCACAGGATTGCACCCAGCCAGCACCCAGCCAGCGGGATGGGAAGGAGCACACAGGTTCGCACCCAGCCAGTGGGATGGGAAGGCGCTCACAGGATCGCCCACCGTGGTTTCCACGGGCCTGGCCAGCCAGCGGCACAGCGCTCCGCAGCTCCTGGACCATTGTCCAGAGCGCAGGCGCGTCTGATCGCAGAGGACGCTGGGAACTGTAGTCCACCGGTGTGCGGGGGAACAAAGGATGACCAACCAGTAGGGTCCCAACAGGCTTTGTGGTGCCAGAACATAATGGCAGTGCTATAAACTTGGACAAAGTAAATAATAGCAGTAGTCAGCGATGAGGGAAGAAGGTGGGGGACATTATCAAGGGTGCTTGTTTCCCTCCACTTTCGTAGCAGGGCCCCAGTCTCTGGGGCTTCAAATAAAAACATGGTGTTCAAAAATGACTATAATGACTCCGATCTCCTAGATTTTCCACGTTGTTTTTTATTTCCCACCATAAAAGAATCGTTTAAATCAGTATCTTCTAGAGAAGAGCATTTATCTAAAGTTCATGTAGCATAACCTCAATGTCCTTTTCTTCTGTTAAATTCGAGTAAAATGAAATTCAGCACTTGACAATTCTTTAAATGAATGCCTGGCTTGATGGCAAAGCTTCCTTGGCCTTTCCCAAAGCCTGGAAGTAATACCAGCTCGGACCTGCATCCTGGCAAAGCCCGAGTGAGACCCCATGAGCACCCTGGACATCCGCTGGCCGTGGCTTGGCCGGACCACGCCCTGGGCTCCACTTCCGGGGCCTCTCCACCAGTCGCTGCGCAATGGACTCGTGAGGAGGCTCACGGAGGTGCTTTCCAAGGACTGCAGCCCTGGTCTCCGCCTTGCACCTTCCCCGTGTTCTGGGTTTCACTGCCCTGTGAGAAGGAGCAGCCATCGAAACAAAGAGAGATGTTGGGAGTGGAGGACCCCAGGCTCTCTGCCGGCTTGGATCCGCGAAAGGGATGCTGGGCCGGAGTTAGGGGGTTGCTGAAATTTGCTGATGTGGGTTCTTTTCTTCTTAAAATCGCAGAAATGCTAGCGAGGTACCACTTTCCAGTGCAGGAAGTAATCATTGTATTAAAAAAAAAAAAAAAAAAAAAAAAGAACCAGGGAACGACTAGAATCTGCAGACTCCAGAGGATTTGCCCTAAGTGCTTTGCGAAGCTACCCCAGACCATCTCCAGCCCCAACCAGGACAACTCAGAATTGCTGAGAGCTCCAGGGGTCTGCAGCCCAGAGGGCTCCCTTGGGCCCAGAGGGAAATCGCTGCTGGTAATGGCCTCAGTGTGCGGAGTCTTCTGACTGCTTTTCTGGAATGGTGTGCCTGCAGTGAACTGAGTGAATCTTCCATCTACCAGCCAGGCCCCAGAGAGCCCCAGGGTCCTAGTGCTCACCCTACCCCCCTCCCTCCACCCCAGCCTAGAGATCCTGTCTCCAGAGTTTGGAGACCCCTCAGGCAAGAAAACAGGTCTAACACCCAACAGGAGTCTATCCAGCTCCAGGACAGCTCCGCCCCCTGAGAAACTTGACTGTCACCCATTCATTCAGCGAGGGCTTACTGAGGACCAAGTCCTCTGCTGTGGTGGGGGGGATACCGCAGCTGAGTACAGGCGGCAGCCCGTATCCACATGGAGCGTGGATTCTAACCGGGACACGGATCCTCAATGGAGGCACTTTTGACATGTGGGGCACATAAAGTTCATTAAAGAGTGGGAGATGTCCTGTGCATTGTAGGAAGTCCAACCCCACATCCACCAATTAGATGCCAGTAGCCACTCCCCCTCTCCCAGTTGCAACCTCCAAAAATGTCTCCAGACCTGTCAAATGTCCCCTGGAGGGCAGAATTGTTCCAGTTGAGAACCACTGAGTTGGAAACACGCACACACACACACACCCCTAACAACACTTTTAGCACGAGGCTCACCCTACAGAGGATTGCCTAATTTATTCCTTACAACATGGCAGCCCCCATATTAACCATCCTCCCCCCACACTACGTATGAGGAAACTGAGGCTTAAAGGTCGTTAAGCAACCAGCCATGGCTCTGATTGACCCTGGCAGTCTGACTCCGTGTTGACCTCATTAACCTCCAGACACTGTAAATCGCATGTGTCCACCTGAGCTGCAGCCCCAGGACACCAAGAAGCTGCAGGGACCTCATGGGTAAGAACACACAGGGAACATGTTACGGAGAATGACGCAATGCAAAGGTGAGCTTTTCAAATTAGTGGCCCAGGTTGGCCATGATGGGAACTGCAGAAGGAATCTGGGGCCAGCTTTTGTTTTTCCTCCTGGTGCAATTCCAAACACTTTATTTCAGAGCCAATAAAAATCTATGATGGATGGGAATAACTTTTTTATGGTAAAACTATAAAGGCTTCCAAGAAAATGCATGTTTGCTGCTATTACTTCTGGTCCTTCAGGCGGATACTAGGTATGGGGGGGAAAGATGGAGAAACGCTGATTTATAATCATAATAACGACAATACTCACAGCTAGTATTCCGGAGTCCCTTTGGAGCAGTCCCTTTACTTGTGTTAACTCACTTAATCCTTACCAGAGCCCATTAAATTCGTCCAAGTTTTTTGTATATCAATTACACCTCAATTATGCTGTAAAAAAGAAATGAGGGTTAAGCAATTGTGCAGTGTCCAACAGGTACTCATGTCTCATGACTGTGAAATTGCAATGATTTAACTATAAAATAAAATACTATCTTTCTTTTTAAAAAGCCCTGTGGGTTTGACTAAGGCAAGGGCTGGGAGAGGGGAAGTGAGTTTGCCTGAGGTCCCACAGTGAGACTGACCCACAGAGACAGGGCTGGTTCAGGCTGAGTTCAGCAGGTGGGTATGGATGGACAGCGCGGTAAGATGCCCAGAATTGAGCGAAGGGCAGTTGTAACAGCAGGCAGTGGGGCGGCAGGGGGGGCGGGGGGCGGTCGGAGGTGAGTCCAGTCCTTGATTCTCTCCTGAACCCTGGTGAGCTTCCTTAGGGGCAGGATGAAAAAGGTTGGAGAAAGATGCAGGCAGCTTTCTGGCGGTGGTATGTGAAGATGTAACCAGAAAGTCGGTGGCACGTAGAGAGACAGCGCAAAAGAACCCTAAGGCCCTGCTCTGCCCCTGAGGCACAGCCAAGGTAATGATGGTTCCCAAATTATTGTCCCCGGACCACCCACCCTACTGCCCGATGAGGACTTGAAGATATGTACATGTTAATTTAAATCACAAAGGACTCTTCACTTATTTATTAAAGTAAGAAATCTACTAGAACCACGGGCTTTCATTTTGTCCCCATTGTACATGTGGGAGAACGGCCAGTAGCAAGAGCATCTTCCAAGTGTTTATGCTCTTTGCCAATACAGAGGCGCCCATCATGGCATCACCGCCAGAGAAACGACTGGTCCACATTGCAGGTTGGTTCTGCAGGACACGGCAGCAATCGCGTTGAAGTCTCCTGGCCTCTCCATGTCCTTGGCCTTCCCGGAATTTGGAAGCTCATCACCTGTGAGTGTTCCAAGAGGTCCGGGCAGAAGCTGGGAGGCTTGGTGTCTTGGTGTCGGGCATCAGTTCTGTACGTTCTCTTGTGCCGCAAATGACCAAGACCAGCCTGCTTCCAAGGTGTGGGAGACGGAGTCCCCCTCTCATTGTGGGGGTGGGGCACATTTGCACATTTAAGGGGAGGAAAGGAATCGATGGGCATCTTTGGAGATTATCCACGACTGATACTCTCAAGAATGATTTCAATTTTACATCGCATCGAATCAGATTATTTGCCAGAAAAAAAAGACTTTGACCTAATAATAGCTACAGAAGAGGGGACATCACCTGCATTGGTTTCTGAGACACTTTTGTGAATTACGAACCCTTCCATTTTGAAAGTGAGGCCTGGGATGTAAGTAGTGTTATAAGAAATCACTGGGTAACTCTGAACTCTCGGACAGACACGGAGCACAGGAAGGAAGGAATTTTACTTATGAGGCACAGATCTCATTGCTCTCCAACACCAGGCCTTCCAGTGACCCCAAATCAGCCTCTCTCCAGGTGGGGCCCAGAAATTGGCATTTTGTAATTTTTATCCAGGCATTAATTCTTCTCCTGCTAATTAGAATCACTTCCAGGCCTGTTGATTAAGATACAGGGTAATGATGATATTGATGACAATGAACATCTTGTCATTTACTAGCACTTAGCAATCTACAAAGTGCTTTTCACTGATGATTTGATTCTGTTTTCATCATAATTCCCAAACCTCCTCTAGTGTCTTTGCTCTGTAACACCATATTGAGCCTGGATCCGTCTACAGAGTGTCTTGAATTCACCAGCTTGATTTTGCTTCTGAGACTCCCTCTCTAATATGCCTTTAAATCTTCTTTGAAAACTTCCCTATTTCCTTCTGCTCCTGGAAGATCACTGTGATTTAAATGAGGGGAAAGGAGATCTTCCCTCACGAGATCCGCTTGGGGGCTTTAGTGACCAGCCAAGAAAACACGTGGAGAGGTTTAGGGGGTAGCAGAGAGCCCGGAGTCAGAAAGCCTGGGAGCTCGGCCCCGCTCAGCCCCGCTTGGGCAGGCCCTCCACCTCTCTGGACCTTGTGTCTCTGGCTGGACCTTGTGTCCCTGACTGTAAAAGGAGGGTGTCGAGCACCATCAGGGACATCACAGGAGTGGCTTTGAAGCTCCTTATGGGTGCCTGGTGTGTCAGGTGGGCAGAGGGAGGCCTGGTGATGAGGGGTCCCGGGTGATTCTCCCCACCCCCCCACTATGAAGGCTTGTCTTCTTTTTACAGGTTGAATTTCCATATAAAACTATAGGGAAGGGGAATGTTTTTCAGTAACAGCAGCAAACAAAATATGACGTCTAGTCTTCCTGTCCGTCCTCACATTTCAATGTAATGCTAATAATTTCCAACAGCCCAGCATTATCCACGTGCCAGGCATTGGGCCAAGCACTTCACCCCCATTATTATTACTTAATAGTCTCCATTGATAGATGTCATGTCAGGGTGCCTCACAGAGATACAGTGCTTTGCCGGAGGCCACCAAGTTCCCCGGCTAGAACCCAGATTCATGCAGGGTGGACCGGTGCCACGGACCTCTGGCGGGACCACTGTACTACTGTCCAGCTCACCGGGCCACTGGCCAGGCTATGACACAGACCAGGGTGTCCAGGGGTCCTGGCCATGGCTGCTCCCATTCTCCTCAGCCGTGGAGCAGTTTAAACAGTGCCAGGTGTTTCCAGGCCACCCCCCTCCCCGTTGGGTGGGACTAGGGGTGGGTGGGTGGGTGGCAGGAACTTGCAAAAAGGCTGCACTTGGGGTTTGGCTCAAGCCTCAGGGTTTGGGTCAAGGCCCCCAAGACAGGGCGATGGGACAGGGTCAGGGCTCCTATCTGTCTACTAAATACACTTATTGAAGTGCCTTTATTTGTCAGGCACTATTCTAGGGCTGGGGATACATCAAAAGATCACATAGACCCATATCCCTGCTTTCCTAGAGCTTATATTCTGAAAGGGAGACTCAGGCCATCAGGAAGACAAATATGACAGGCAAGGAAGATTATACGGATTATTAAATAATGTTAAAAGTAAGGCAGAAATGGGGAACAGGGAGTGATGAGGTGAAGGACAGAATACTGGTCATTTTAGACAAGGTGGGCAGAGAAGGCCTCTCAGGGAAGGTGATGCTGGGAAGGAAGCTGGAAAAACCTGGAGAGGGAGGTCCACTTCCCCCTACATCCTCTAGGTGGCAGCATCCCGCCATCCGCCTGGCCACGGGGAATTCCCCCCGAAAGCAATGCATGGAGAGTCCCTGGGATGTGAGTATGTTTTGTTCCCTGACCTGGGTGCTGGATAGAGAGATGTGATCCGTGCACTAGCTGCCCACCGGTTACACTCCAATAAAGTTAAACACAACACACACAGCTCAAGCATTTTCTTTTCAACCAAATCATAGCTTTAATGATTTTGTGCATCTCTTGCTGATTAGAGCTCCATGCCATCATTTTTAAAGTTATTTTTTATTTTAGAGAGAGACCACAAACAGGGGAGGGGCAGAGGGAGAGGGAGACAGAACCTTAAGGAGGCTCCATGCCTGGTCGGAACCCACAACTCTGGGATCATGACCTGAGCCTAAACCAAGAGTCAGATGCTCAATCTACTGAGCCACCCAGGAGCCCCAAAAAGTTTATTAAGTACATTAGAACAGATAAGATGCTCAGACCCATGCCTGACATGCAGGAAGCACTTTGTAATTGTTAACACCGTTTCCTTTTGTACACGTCAGGATGCGTCAGTCTTGTTCTCTTTGCAGTGGATGAAGAACTTAGAAAACCTTGCCTAGCAGTCTAATGGCAGAATCCCAGAATTTTCTGATGTTTCTCCACCTTTCCCAGATAACTTGCCCCTATCTATTTCAAAGAGAACATCTCTTCTTTTTAACGTTTATTTTAGAGAGAGAGAGAGAGAGAGAGAGAGAGAGAGAGAGAGAGAGAGAGAGGCAGTGAGAGCAGGGGAGGAACAGAGAGAAAGAGGGAGACACAGAATCCAAAGCAGTCTCCAGGCTCCAAGCTGTCAGCACAGTGCCCGATGCGGGGCTCAAACCTAGGAACCGTGAGAGCATGACTTGAGTCAAATCGGATGCTTAACTGACTGAGCCACCCAGGTGCCCCTCAAGAGAACTTCTAAAGGGAACTTACCTTTATGGGTCTTTCCAAAGGACTCAGCTTGGTTTTCATGAAACTAACCTAACTCTCCTTCCTATTCCTGTTTCATTAGTGAACATATTAATTAAAGTATATAATCCAAAAATGAGGTCAGCTGGCATTAAAGGATTGGGAGAGCACAACTAATCCTAAGTGAGTATACAACCCAACTGGAAGGGGAGGAGGGAAGGTTGAGGTCAAGCAGAAAGGGCACTGCCAGCCGTGAGGCTTTATCAGTGGACATCAGGCAGCGAGAGGTCCGGAAGAAGTGGAGAGCCTGGGCCAATCTGGAAAGTTGGTTCAGGGGAGGTTGAGTCAGAGAGCTACAACTGCATGCCTCTTAAGTGCTGGTGTCCCTGAGATCAATTCTCACACAATTACTAATGGGCTGGTGCACCCATTGAACGTTACTGGAAGTTATCTGGTCAGGCTGCCTTGGGGACACTGGGACAAAAATAATCACAGCCACATACTGCGTCCCAGGCCCTGTGCTAGGTGCCTTGCACACCCAGACAATAATCATGTGAGGGCTAGATACCATTTAGCATTCGATTCTGTTTTTATTTACTTATTTGTTTATTTATTAAAGAAAGAGAGAATGTGCAAGCAGAGAGAGAGAGAGAATTTTGAGCAGGCTCCGGGCCCAGTGCAGAGCCTAATGCGGGGCTCGATCCCACGACCGTGAGATCATGACCTGAGTCAAAATCAAGAGTCAGACGCTTAACCAACTGAGCCACCCAGGCTGAATCTGTTCATCTTGGTGTGTGAGAAACACTGAAACATTTAGTAGCTTAAAATAACCCCATTTTAAAATGTAGTGAGGAGTCTGTGACTGGCACTTTGTGGGGGCTCGGCTGGGTGGCTCCTCTCCTTTCAGCTGGTCTCCGTCAGGTGTCTGTGAGGAGCGCTGCTTCTGGGAATCGACTAGCGGCAGCCGGGGCGACAGAGACCCCTGGGCACTTGGTCTCTCACCCTCCAGCAGGCTAGCCTGGGCTGCTCCCCCTGGGGGCTGGGCCAAGCCCCACGACAGAGAGAGGAAGCTCCCGTGGCCTTTTGAAGCTGAGGCTTAGAACAATGTCATTTCCAGCACAATCTGTCAGCCTGATCGAGGCATGAAGGTAGCCCAGATTAAGGAGTGTAGCCGTAGACCGCCATCTTTTTGCAAAGTCGTATTGCAAAGGGATGAGGGCACAGCAGGGAATGGTTGTAGCCATCTTGGCAAACAATATACTTCAGTCTTTAAACATGAAGACACTGAAGCTCAAGCAGGTGAAGCTGACTAATCTACCCAGGGCCTCTCAGTGAAGAAGCAACAGAGAGAGCCTAACACAGACCCATGGGACCTCAATACGCATTCTTGCCCCGGGCTAAGTGGCTTAATTAGGAAGTTAGAGGGTCTGGTGCAAATGATCGGTTTAATTCTCAAATTAACATGCGTTGAGCATCTTCCACTATTTATACAGCACGAGACTTCGGGTCGTCTTCACGGCATCTCCACAAAGTAGAGATGATCACCCCCATTTTACAGATAAGGAAATTAAGGCCCAAAAAGGTTACTCGCTGAGGATCATGTAGCCCTAGTGGGCAAAACGACAAAGATTTGGACCAATTGCTTCTGATTTCAGGTTCACTATTCTTTTAGTCACATAAAAGACGGCTCATCTGGGGCCCACAGATTTCTAGAAGGTGTCACATGGCCTTTGAACCATTTAGGCTTATATACAAAATTTTGAAAATGTTGCACTCAAGCATTTTTCTGGGAATAAAAAGGAAATAGCTCTCATTAGCTTCTCAGAAGGCCCTCCGTCCCCTGCACCCCATCTCTGCATGAGCACATACTTCCTCCCAACTAGGCAGGCGAAACCCTTTAGACCAAGTCCCATAATCTTTGCCTATTCTAGAAACATGGAGAGAAAGGGATCCTTTAGGCTAGGTCCATGAAAAATCGGATGGAACTGAGCAGCTCTGAGGACTGGAACGTGTTGCTTCCCCTCGAGTTGAGACGGCATCAGCAGTGTGAACGCGCACGGGGTTGTTGGAGAAAATCTGCCGGGCTGGTGGTCTGTAGCAGTGGTCAGTAAGCGTGCTGCAATCTGCTCCAGCTCTAGAATATTCTTCTACCTTTTACAGTCTCGGATTTCTGTACCAGGGGATCCCAGGCCCAACCCTTTCTCCCTCTGCGTTATGATGTGGCCCCAGAATTGCTCAGGGCCGGAGCAGGAGTCCTGGGGGTGGACCCACCCCTGACCCTCAACAGGGCTCCTCACTTTCTCTCAGAATTTGCATTTCCCGGCGGGCCCAGGATCTCCACCCCCTTCGCCCAGGCAGTTTCCTCCTGCACATCCCACCTTCAACAGGGCCCAGAGCTGGTGCGCCTCACGTTAGCTGCCGCCCAGCATGGAGAACCACAGTCATTGGTAGGAGAGTAACCACACAGAGCTGAAAAGTGGGGCCAGTGGAGAAAGGGACTCGTCCACCATACTGCCCTCTTCATACCATCAACAACTGCAGCCCACCGTGTGACTACACATGTCCTGGAGAAGTTTAGCACCCCTCTCCTGGAGGCCCACTCTAGCAACTTCTCTGCCCACCGGCATCTCCTGTGTCCCTCCCTGATCTGTTCTCAGTACTGCAGCCAGAGGGACCTTTTTAAAACACGAATGTGCTCCTATCATGCTCCTGTGTCTAAAAATACCCAGTGGTCTTCTGGTACCAGCCCTGATGTCTGGCCCCTACCTCTCCTTTCAGGATTTTTTAAAAAATATTTATTTTATTTTTGAGAGAGAGCAGAGGAGAGGCGGGGGGGGGGGGGGAGACACAGAATCCAAAACAGGCTCCAGGCTCCGAGCTGTCAGTGGAGATCATGACCTGAGCCAAAGTCGAACGCTTGATCGACTGAGCCACCCAGGCGCCCCATCTCCTTTCAGGATTTGCCCCAGGTGTCCGCTAGAGCGGGCTCCCACCACACACAGAGCCAACTGGGAGATATTCAGGAATTCACTGGCAGCTGGAAAGTCACTAGAGTGGGATTATTTTACACTGGAGAAATCAACAAACGCAGAGCATCACTTTTCCACCAGAGACCCAGCCGACCAGCACACGGCCCATGCCCACTGTATGGTTCCACCACGCATCCTTGCCCATCTGCTTCTCTGCCTGGAACACTCTTCCTTCTTTGCTGGGTTGGCTTCACTCTTTTATGCCTCAGTGCAATGGTCACTTCCTCTGGGAAGGCTTCCATAGTGTCTCAGAACAAATCAAATCCCAACCTCGAACCTGTCCTGAGCCTGGATTAGAGTTGTAATTGATGAGAGGGACCACGCCCGATTTTCCTTACTATCCTTACTGCGTCACCTAGCACAGTGTCTGGCACCTGGTAGAAACTAAAAATAATTTGTTGGGTTAATCAACGAATTAGAGAAATAAGCACTAAGCATCTGTGGCAGAGACCACTATTACTTGTGTTTCATTTCTCTATTTTCCAGTCTCTTCTTTTGTTAGGTTTGTCGGGTTCCCAGATCCTGGCCTCTGAAAATGCCACGGGTGGTTCTAATGCTCCCTTTTCTCCACCTGCATGATGGGAAGCAAAAGCCCAGATTCCAGAGTCACTGACTGGAGACGAGCTTCCCGCTTGAGCCACCTGACCCACCTTGAACTATGACGAGAGGGCGGTGTAACTTCATTGTGTTCATCCTTGAGGTTTTGAGGTTCTTCGTTGTCACAGCAGGACCTAACCTACCCTGACCTACAAGACCTCAGCTCTGTCATTAGCTCCCCTCTGCCAAGGCACAATCTCCCTGGGCCTCAGTTTCCTTACTGGTCCAATGGGAGGATTCCACAAGGGGATCCCTGATGTCCTTCGGGTGTTAAAACTCGGTTGTTCTGCCTGTTTATTTTCCTCCGTCCTGCCTAGCCACTATATGCAGACACAATGAATGCTTGCAAATTAGAGGACCTTCTATATTTGAAAGCCTTTCCCCCCAGATAAAAGCATTTTAATACCTTGGAAATTCGGAGTGGTTGCTCAGAATATTTAATCATCCAACGAGTAAAATATCGATCAAAATAACGACGGTGACATTTCATCAAGAGGCTAGGGAACCTGCTGACATCTACCCCTCAGCTTTCCAGAAGCTTCCCTCCCCGCCCAACATCTTGCCCTGTTCCTGGCCGCCTAGCAGCCCCTGCATTTCCAATATTTGCAAGTCTCCTCAGACCGTCTCAACCGGTCCATCTGGCCAACTCTCAACCGCCTTTCTCAATAGAGACGCTCCCATTTTTCAAAGGAACCCATCAATGCCTTTTCTTAGAAAGTTGTCATTAAAGGCTACTGCCTGGATGTCAGTAACCGGGAAGCCGAAGTCGCATCCCTCCGACTCTGCAAAAGGGACGCAGAGTTCTGATCACTGGGTTTCAAATTGCCTGAGGTCTACCCGAGCCCCACCACAGGCTCCCTGTGTGTGAAAGAGGCTGAAGAGAAGCAGGTCTTCTCAGGCTGGGGTCCCTCTTCCTGTTGAAAATGAAGGTCACTGCAGCCGCTGTCATCCCGGTAACCATAGTAACAGCGAACCACATGACAGGTGTATGATCTCTATCAGACTGTGTCTAAAATTAAGTGCTCATCCTTCCCGGTTCCCCCACCCCAGATGCTGCTAGCTGGTGGTAAGGGTCGCCCAGGGGAGCAGCTCAGGCCTGGGAGATCTGGACTGACATCATTAATTAAACCTTTTATTTCCCCAGAACATTGTGCCTTGCCAGGCCTGGGAGCCAAGAAAACCTCCCAGGGAAGCTCTTAGGAGAGAGAATACTGAGTCTCCCAGAGGGACTTGAGTTCCACAGTTGGCAGCGAATGGAGCCCAGTAGGAAAATGTGCCTGGCATACAGCAGGCACAAAATAAATATTTGTGGAAGACTCAGTTTAATCACATGGAGCTCATTTAGCAAATGGGATTCCTTCCAAGCCACTGAAAGTCCTGCAGGAGATGATTATGTGAACCGTTCCCCCTTTCAACGGTTACTGAGAACCTGCTGTTTGCACCCGAGGGCGATGGTGTGAAGGCTCTAAAGAGATGAGCTTGCCGAGTGAATCCCAAGTTCCTGAGAAGTAATTAGGGTTCAAGGCCATGTTGGGAAGTGTACAGAGGGGAGTCTGAAGGGATTGGCGGGAACCACATCGCAAAGGGCTTTGGGTTTTTTTCTTTTTTCTTTAAAGCGGGGGCAAGTGGGGTATGCGCAGAGACAGAGAATTCCAAGCAGGCTCTGGGCTGTGTGCACAGAGCCCGACTCAGAGCTAGAATTCACCAACCTCAAGATCATGACCTGAGCCGAAAATAAGAGTCAGACACTTAAACCAACTGAGCCACCCAGGCGTGGCCAGGCCTTTGGATTCAACTGGAGTCTTTGGGTTGGTCATTGGAGAAACTTGAAAGGCTTGTATGCATCTGAGTGACAGGATCAGCTTTGCATTTCAGACACATCCTTTCTAATGCCTTGTAGGGAAAGAATTAGAGGGAGACTATTGCTTGACCAAAGAAGCGATGTTCTAGAACTTCTGAAGCCAGGCCTTAGAGAAGCGGCAGCTCCTGCTTCCTTCCTCTTGAAATCCGGCTGCCGTACGGCTCCAGGCACGTGGAGGAGAACCAGAGTGCACGGGGTGACAGCCAGATGTGCCCCCAGTGGCAGACGGTACCAGCTGCCTGCCATTTGGGGCGCCATCTTGCCCGTCCCAACCTGGAGTGCAGTCTCGGGAGACATCACGTGGAGCAGGGAATATGCCCAGCGGAGCCCAGTCACCCCACAAAGTCATGAGAAGTAACCACCGAGTCATAGGCGGCTTGTCGCACAGGAGCAGATAAGCAAAACACGGGGACGCGCCAGGTGGTGATCTCTTCAGCTCAGCCCAGAAGGCCGGGCCAGAGCCGTCGTAGACTCAGGGGTCACTGGCTTCTTGACATTTTGAAAGCCCTGTTGTGGATGAAATTGTCCCCACTCGTTCTCACACGTGCCCAGCACGCCTAGAGAGCAGCAGGCACTGCAAACACCGACTTAAATGAAACACTCTGCACAACAGAACACGACACACTGAAAACCATTGTTTTCTGCTCCAAGACAGTCCTCCTCATGCCTGGAATTCTGATTTCCCCTTACTCTGAGCCACCCCGCCTTTACTCCTCCCTCTCCGTATCCGGCGTGGACTCCTCGCTACTGAGGGTGATACGGTTGTTCTTCTAAGACAAGTTCTTTCTCTGAGTGTGCCACACGGACTTGAAATCTGCCAGCTGAGTTGGGTTCGGGATGACCGGACTTTTCTAGCTGCCCCACATCCCCTGCCAGCCACAGTGCCCCCATCTGTCAGAGGAGACCCGTGGATCAAATGAGGTCACGGAGAGCACTCAGGGATATTAGGAAGAAGCAGGACGGTTGCAGTCACCTTCACCAGGACACCGGCACAGGCTCAACTTCAGCCCTCGTTTCCCTCTTCCCTGGCTGCCTGCCCCTGTCCCCTCACGGCATAGCCAACCCCGGAGCAAATTCGGGAGACAGGACATGGTCAGCTGTGTGTGTTTGAAAACGTCCTGGAGGACTGAAGTTTCCAGCCTCCTGGGCCAGACAAGGTGGGAAAAGAAGGGCTGGCGGTCTGGTAAAATGACCTGGGGGAGGGGGGCGGGGGGCCCAGGCCTGGGTTGGAGCCCCGGTTTGCCAGCTCACACAGAGGGACACCGGCGAGCTCCTGCCCTTATTGAGACAAGGGTCCGTGTACAGAAAGCGTGGAGGTTGGCCTGAGACACCCCTGAGCTTGCAACCCTCTCTAAACGCTGGGCTGCTGTTGGGGTGGGGGTCCGGTCACGTGGTGGCGGGAGGGGTGCGGCTTGACTCGGAGCTGAGTGCTCACCAGCCGGCTCCGGGCCGGCCTCCTCCTCTGACGTCCTCGCAGCCGACCTCCCCGCCTCCCCCCTCCCTCTCCGGTGGCGGTGGCGGGAGAGCAGCCGGCGCGCCCGGATCCCAGGAGCTGCCGGCGGCGGCGGGCGGCGGGCCCGGCCGGGGTAGGTGCGCGGCGGCGGCGGGCCGAGCCCCGCGCGCGGAGCGGGCACCATGGTGCTGTCGGTGCCAGTGATTGCGCTGGGCGCCACTCTGGGCACGGCCACCAGCATCCTCGCGCTGTGCGGGGTCACCTGCCTGTGCCGGCACATGCATCCCAAAAAGGGGATGCAGCGAGAACGGGCCCCGGATCCGGAGAAGGCGAGCCCCGGCGTGCTCCGATCCGCACAACAGGTGAGCGCGGGCGGCGCCTCGGGCCTCTCGGGGCGCGGCGGGGTCTCGGCGGCCGCGGGGACGGGGGTGGGCGGGGGACAGGTTGGGGGGAGCGGTCACCTGCTTTGCACCAAATAGGGCCCGGGAGGAGAGTTGAGCGGCTGGGAGAAGGCCCGGGGAGGGGGTTGGAGGGTTAGAAGCCTGCAGAATTGGAGGAAGAGAAACGGGGACCGGAGAGGGAAGGGAAGTGGTGGTGTGGGGCGGGGGTGTCTGGTGTAGGAAAAGCACTGGCTTAGCCGAGGAGGGGGAAAGCCACGGGAAAACGAGAGGGGAGGTGGTTGCTGTACCTGGGAGCTGGCGGGGGTGCAGGGGGGCGGGGGTTGTGGAGCAGCTGGGCAGGGGGTGCCTGGGGTCTGGGGAGAGGCTGGTGAATCCGGAGAGGCCTGAAGGGCCTTCGCCCCCTCCCAGCATCCCTCATGCCCTCCCCTAGGATAGCTCCGAAGATGTCTCTGGAGCAGGAGGGCTTTTATCCCATTCATTGGTTTGTACCCAGAGCCCCTTTGGGCAGGAAATGGGTGGTGTCCCCATTGTACAGTGTGACTGAAGGAGTCTAGGGAAGAGGTTTGCAGGGAGCACAAGACATGGGCTGTGCACTCCAGAAAGCATTCCTCGAGGTGGGGAGTGCAAAATGCCCTCTGGGGACCCAGAGGAAGTCTTGCTAGGGTGTTTGAGGAAGGCTGGCCCTGGATCAGGGCTGTCTTGATGACTTCCCAAGGCCAGCTAGATTATTTTCCGAGCTCATAGGTCTGGGAGAGGCACACAAATGCTGTGATTCCACCTTCCTTCTTCCAATCAATTATTCAAAAGCTCTGAGACTCCGCACTTGCTCTGGGGGGCCTGTGTCAGTCACCGGCTAGTGCGAGTGGAAGGAAATGGCTGCTGTCCTTGAGGCTTATAACCCAAGAAAAGTGACATTGACACTGGCAGGAATGGGAGCCAGCTGGGCTTTGGGAAATGGGCCCCAGAACCATCCGAGGTGGGACTAGTGGGCTCTGCACCCACCGCTGTGGAGGGGGTGGGGGGAACCCTTCAGAAGTGGTAGCCGGCTGCCTCTCAACCTTCTCTCCCACCCGGCGTTAAGGGAAGGCCATTCTGCCTGTCACAGAGGTGGCTCTTCAGGCGTTTCCCCTCCTGTCCCCAGAGAGAAGCACTGGAGAAGGACTTGGTGTAAATGACCTCTGGGATTCCTTCCAATTCTGTTTTATTGACCCCCAGTAGCCCAGACAATGGCCAAGAATCTGTTAAAGACAACCTGGTCATGCCTCTCCTTGGCTCAACCCCCCACAACTTCTCAGTGAGGGTGGAGTGAGTGCTCTGTGTCAGGAACTGTTCTAAGTGCTTTGTTCTTAATGCATTTAACAACACAAAGGAGCACATGTGTGATGATCCCTACTTAAAGATGAGGGAGCTAAGGCTCAGAGAGGGTAAGTGACTTGCCCAAGGCCACACAGCTAGAGGAGTTTTAGGGCTGGATGGATTCTAGCCAAGCTGGTCTGCTTCTGGAATCCAAGCTGTTAGCCACTCCACTCCCTCATGTCCTTGACCTGGCAGGTGTCTACCTCTCCAAGCCAAGTTCATGCCCCTTCTCCCAATCCTCTGAAATTTCACCCTCCTTGGATTTCCAGTCCTTCTTGAAGATCTCCCAGCTCCCCATGGCCATTTCCCTCTGACTTTTCACACTCTTTCTGTTTAAAGTTCATGTTCTCAGGAGGATTTTGTCTCTTGCCACATGTAAAAGAGTACCTCCCCCCTCTACACCCCCGTTACCTTCTTCCCTATTGTTCCTTCCAATTCTTTCATAGGACTTGTTGTAACTGGATGTGATCTTTCATATCCACTTACTTGCATATTATTTATTCCCAGCACCCACTCAGTGGCTGGAACCGACTAGGTGTCCAGTAAGAAACTGTAAGAAACTGTGGATAAATAAAAGTCCATGTCCAGAGACTTGGGGCTCTGGCTTGAGTCATCTCTGCGCGTGTGAGTGCATGCACCATGCCTTTGTAACCCTGTGCTAGCTCTGTAGGGGCACAGGAAACATTTACTGATACATGAGACCCCTTCTTCCACATGCCCTCGGCTGGTTCCCTTGGTGACAAAGATTTGGGCAACTCTGGGCCGAACCCACAGGCACGGATGTGGTGCAGGAAAGCGGCCTCACCATGTGGGCTTGGCTGCCATTGTGCTCAGACTCAGCCACTGACCCAGATAGACTAGAGAAAACCCAACACAACTGACCTTTCAAAGTAAGTGAAGGAGGTGGTGTGAGGGGTGGCCGGTGACAGCGGGGCGGCAGGAGTGGCGCACGTTGGCAAGGAGGGGAGGGGTTGGGGAAGGCGCTCTGAAGGTGTCCTTCAAGAAGAGGGCGCAGGGCTGGGGAACTGGGTTCCAGCCGCCCATACCCTGAACCCGGATGTCCGTAAGATGTGGAGGGACCGCCCGTATCCATGGAAAAGTTCCTTGGACAGTCGGGCCCCGAATGGTTGGATGAAGTTGAAGTTTGTAGTGATTTTGAGAAGAACTTTGATGTTTCCCCTGGGGGCTCTTTTTAAAAATTTATGTATGTATTTTTTTTTTTTTACTGTTTATTTACTTTTGAGAGAAAGAGAGACAGAGTGCAGGTAGGGGAGGGGCAGAGAGAAGAGATGCAGAATCCGAAGCAGGCTCCAGGCTCTGAACTGTCAGCATAGAGCCCTACACCGGGCTCGAACTCATGGACTGTGAGATCATGACCTGAGCCAAAGTCGGATGCTTAACTGACTGAGCCACCCAGGCGCCCCTCCCCTGGGGGTTCTTAACCAAGACCTCCCTGTGGGTTCTGTGGAGAGAATTTAAGGGGTTCCTGGTCTCGGACAGGAAAAGAAAGTACACCTTTATTTTCACTAACTTCGGTGACTGAAACTTAGCATTTCTTGTAAGTAGGAATATCGCGACACGCTGTAGTGGTAACGATACCTGTGGTGTGGCCCCCCCGGGAAATCGCAGGTGGTTTCAAGGCAGCCGCCGCCTCGTATCATTTATGTTCATCGCGGGGTGCCTGGGTGGCTCAGTCGGTTGAACATTTATGTTCATCGCCAGTTCTAAATCATGGTACTTATTGCACGTCCTGCAAGGTTGGGGAGCGAGTGGAAGAGGAGGCGCACACGCAGCCGTTTCACAAGCTGGTGTCGTTTGATGGCCCTCGACAGTCCGGTGTCTTTCATTTGCACATGTTCTGAGGAGGCGTCCACGGGCTTCCAGAGAACACGAAAGGCCCCGCGTCTCTGCCGAGTGGGAGGAGAGAGAGGGCAGAAGCCCTCAGGCACCACCTTCCACGCCTCCCCTGGCTTCCATTCAGTTTATCTTTGTGTTTCCAAACTACACACTCTGGACCCTTCATCCTGCCTCCTGAGACAGCCCCTCCCCGCCCCCCTGCATGCAGTCCTTTGGGGCCCAAGGGGGATCCAGTCTCACGACATTGTCCGCTCATGGTCCGGCTGGGTCACCTGGGACCTCCCTCCCTGTTGTCAGCCCAGCTTTCAAAGCTGGTGACTCTGCAGTGAGCCGGCAGCTTGAGTGAGGAGACGTGAGGAGACGGAGCAGAGAGCAGAAGAGGTGTGTGTGTGTGTGTGTGTGTGTGTGTGTGTCTTCCCTTCACTGCTGGTTCAGAATCTCCTGAGTGCAAGGTGGCCGGGCCCCCAGGTTCCTTCTCCCTGAATTTCCTTCTCACACCGGCTTTCACTCACCTTGCTTCTGGGTTTCTTCAGAAGAAGCCCTGTCCTGGGCCGACCTACGTAATAAAGAGTGAGCAGGGAGAGCTTTTCCTGTGTCACCTGCCACTTAGCAGGAGTTGGGGTCCTATTTTCAGAAAGCTTTGGTTTTAGTGTCTCATTTTGCTCCCCACACAGTGCTTACCCTGCTACCTTCTTTAAAACAATTTTTTATGCTTATTATTTTTGAGAGAGAGAGAGAGAGAGAGAGAGAGAGAGAGAGAGAGAGAGAGAGTGAGCATGTGTGGGGGAGGGGCAGAGAGAGAGGGAGACACAGAATCCCAAGCAGGCTCCAGGCTCCGAGGCATCAGCACAGAGCCTGAGGTGGAGCTTGAACTCGTGACCGCAAGATCATGACCTGAGCTGAAGTGGGACGCTTAACCCATTGAGCCACCCAGGCGCCCCCCTCCCTTTCTAATTTATGCACTTTTCTTTGTATGGTTGCACTTCGGTAGCGCTGCCATTAAAATGTTTCGTCTTGTGAGACAGTGTTTGTAAACATGAATTCAGGATCAAGTGACAAGTTTTATCACCGGGAGGACTTCGGTCTGTACACAAGAGACGCGGCCCTCCTTTCCTGGTGGTCCATCACTTGCCACCTCCCTGGCCCCGTCTGCTTTCTGCGGTTACTCCTGTGGCCGCCTGCTTCTTGGGATGGGGGCCCCAGACCATCCGTGTGGCCGTATGGACCCTCCTGCCGTGTTCTCCTCTTCCGTAGACCCCTGGGGCGACATCCTCTCAGCTCACGTGTCTGAGTTCATACTTATCGGGGTGCGGGTGGATCAGAGCCGAGATGCTGCATTCATTAGCTAATATGTTCATTCATTAAAAGCTCATGAGCGCATACTGGGCGCTGGGATACAGTGATGAAGAGATGGGCGCGTGCTTTTCCTGATAAGTGAGGAGACAGACAAGAAAGCCGGCCAGCAACCACCGTGAAGTGTGTTTCGCTGCTGTCGTGATGGGGCAAGGGCAGGGGGCTTGGGAAGCCCTTGGCGGGGTTTGGGGAAGGGCGCCCCCACCTTCAGCTCCAAGAGCTTTCTCCTGTTCTGGCCCCCTGCTCTGCTGAGGTCTCCCCTGGGCCTCAGTGGTCAGAAGAGGCCCCATGAACTGCTAACCTCCCTCCTGAACTAGCGTGACTCTGGGGGCTGCTAGAGGGTCTGCCCTCCGTGCAATTCTTACTCTTTTAAAGGATTCATTTCTCAGCTGATCTCCTGTCTGGCAAACTCTCCTATTCATATTATTAAACAGACAAAAATAAAACAGAAGCATTTTCATAGAGTAATAAGCAGAATCTGAAGCAGGCTCCAGGCTCTGAGCTGTCAGCACAGAGCCCGATGCGGGGCTCAAACCCACAAATGTGAGATCATGACCTGAGCCGAAGTTGGAGGTTGAACTGACTGAGCCACTCAGGCGCCACATGAGCCCACACTTTTGACCACGAGGCTGGAGATTAGCAGGAAAAACCTAGTCAAAATTATACCTGGTCCACTGTGTTTCCCCAGATAGGGCATAAAAGTGTCCAAAAAAATATGCATTTTTGCAGGTCAGCTTCAGAAATCTTTCCCAAAGCTTTGGACAGCTTTATCTCCTGTTACACCCATCACACTTCAGGCCCTGGGTGCAGCCCAGGGCCCTCCAGAGAGATTTACACAGTAAACATGTTTGGGCTGGTTGCTTAGCAAAATGGAAGACAGTATGAATTTTTCATCAAGAAATTAGCATAGATTATTTCAGAGAGATGAGCACACACCCACAGGAGACACCAGGCCCTTCCAGAAACGATGAGGACACTACGTCTCTGTCCCCAATGCCTTCCCAGGGGGCAGGCCCCGGACCCTCCCATCCCCCTCCCTTCCTTGTTTCTCCTCTGATAGAGCTTGTGGATAATTCAGCTGCCTGGCTCTTCTCTTCGTGTTAACTCGGGGGGTAAAGATTGCTTTATCTTTAGAGATTTTCAGATCTTCAGACGCTAGCCCTGGTTACCATCGAGTACCTGGGATGCAAGAAGAGGAGTAGACGGGCCATCAGAACCCCATGGAGGAAACACCCAAATGAGAAATCAGGGGGGTGTACGGGAAAGTCAGAAGGAAGGGGAGGGGCAGGTCAGATGAGGGAGCAGCAGACCCAGAAGACAAACTGGAGGCAAGAGAAAGAGTAACCGGCCATTCCAGAGTCGGAGGCCGGCAGGAGAAATCAGAATCCCATAGATAATCCACACTGTATGACCTTCAGTCTCCCAGTGACCACTAACGTCTCTCACTTCTCCCCCTGTGTTACTGCCTTCGCTATGGCCATAGCTGACTTCAAACCCTGGGAAACCTTGCTTTGAGATGGAGAAGAATCGCTTTGCAGGGATAGGTTTTAAGAAACAAGGGATTCTATACAGACGTGTCAGAATCAACCTACACTTGCATACAAGGGGCTCTTTATAGCCAATCTGTTAAGAAATAAAGTGTTAGTAAATTTCTTTTATTCATTTATTTATTTGTTTATTTTGAGAGAGAGAAAAAGAGAGGGAAGGGGAGAGAGAGCATCCCAAGCAGGCTCTGCACTGTCAGACACCGATGCGGGGCTCGATCTCACAAACTGTGCGATTGTGACTGGAGCTGAAATGAAGTCAGCTGCTCTACTGACTGAGCCACCCAGGCGCCCCAGTGTTTGTAGATTTCTAAAGCAAAACAGACAAAAAGGTAGATATATTCCTCCCTCTCGCCTCCATCCCTTCCTTTCTTCCTTGATTATGTTTATTGAGCACCTGCTGTGTGCCAGGTACTGTGCTAGGAGGCGGGGATACAGAGTGGCCGCTCCCTCCTCAACAACACAGTTGTCCATTCTCAGCCCTCGTGAGATTTGTGTTGTGATAGAGGAGAGGAAGAGCACAGAAAAATGAAGATGTGGTGGTGGTAAGGGACCCGAGGAGAAAATTCTAGGGCTATGAGAGGGTACGGCGGAACTGACCCAGTCAGGAAGGTCAGGGAAGGCTTTTCTGGAAGGAGTAATGGCCAAGCTGGGAGCTGGGTTAGAAGGGAAGTTAATCAGGGCAATGGCGAGCGGTGTGAGGGGCTCCAGACAGAAGAATGAAGCCATGCAAAGGTCCTGTGACAGTAACCTTACTTAGGAGGTTAGTACTTAGGAGGACCTAGGGAAAGGTCAGTGTGCCCGAAAAGCAGAGAGCAAGGTGGGGCCTTGTATATGATGAGGCTGGAGTGTGGACCGGGGCAAGCTGGGAACATAGACCACGGACAGGTTCACTCTTTCCTTCATTCATTCATGTATTAAACGTTGATCAATGCCTCCGTGAGGGGCACTGGTGATGTGAAAGTTACAGTTGTTTTCAAAGCTTTTTTAAAAACTGCAGGTGAAATGCATGAACTAGCTTGAAGAGTACAAATCACACCATCACCTTGTTTTCCCCTCCATCCAGCTCTAAAGCATCTTCATCACCGCTGAAGAAAACTCGGCCCATTAAGTAGACACGCTCTCTATTTCTCGCTCTCCTTCAGTCCCTGGCAATTACCAAACTTCTTTCTGTCTTCATGGCTTCGCCTATTTTGGACGTTTGACATATTTGGCTAAAATGAACAAATCAAGAGACTATAGATGCTGGCGAGGGTGTGGAGAGATGGGCACCCTCCTACACTGCTGGTGGGAATGTAAACTGGTGCAGCTGCTCTGGAAAACAGTGTGGAGGTTCCTCAAAAAACTATCCATAGAACTCCCTTATGACCCAGCAATAGCACTGCTAGGGACTTACCCAAGAGATAGAGAAATGCTGATGCATAGGAGCACATGTACCCCCAACGTTCATAGCAGCAATGTCAACAATAGCCAAAACATGGAAAGAGCCTAAATGTCCATCACCTGATGAGTGGATCAAGAAAATGTGGTGTATATGTACACAATGGAGTACTACATGGCAATGAGAAAGAATGACATATGGCCATTTGTAGGAAAGTGGATGGACCTTGAAGGTGTCATGCTAAGTGAAATAAGCCAGACAGAGAAGGACATAAGCCATATGTTTGCACTCATAGGTCTAACAGAAAAACAGGAGAAACCTAATGGAGGACCAGGGGGAGCGGAAGAGGGAAAGAGAGTTGGGGAGAGAGAGGGGCGCAAAACTTGAGAGACTACTGAATGCTCAAAATGAACTGAGAGTTGAAGGGGGAGGGGAAGGGGGGAAAAGAGGTGGTGGTGATGGAGGAGGGCACTTATGGGGAAGAGCACTGGGTGTTGTATGGAAACCAATTTGACAATAAAATATTATGGAAAAAAAATGAATACACATTAAAAAAATTTTTAAAGCAAAAAAAAAGACATATTCGGAATTATTAAAACATGTAACCTTTCATGTCTGGCTTTTTCCACTTAGTATAACGTGCTCAAGGTTCACGCATGTTGTGGTCTGTGTCCAAACCTGATCTTTGTGGCTGAATGATAGCCCATGATCTGGAAACGCCTCGTTTGGTTTATCCGTTGGTCAGCGGATGGACACCTGGGTCGATTCTACCTTTGGGCTATTGTGAATAGCGCCCCAGTGCACATTCCTGCATAGATATTGGTTTGACAACCTGCTTCCAGTTCTCCCAAGTATATACCTGGGCGTGGAACGCCTGGATCATTTGTTAGTTTCATATTTACCGTTTTGAGGAAACGCCAACCTGTCTGTACGGCAGCCGCGCTGTTTACATTCCCACCAGCGACCTGTGAGACTTCCGGTTTCTTCCCGTCCTTGCCAGCACTAGCTATTTTCCTTTTCTTCGTTTTTTGTTACAGCCGTCCTAGCAGGTGGAAAGTGGTATTTTGTTGTGGAGTTTTCTAGGCTTTTCATTTAAAAAAAAATACAAGCTCCCGTTTTTAAAATACTCATCAGTATCTGGCAAGATTTCAGCAAACATTTCCTCTCTGTATGGATTGGCCATTACAGTGAATCCACAAGGGCGCACCGAATTCACAAGAGCGCACCCGTAAAAACATTGCGTTGCTCAGGAGTCTTACCAGAGGAGTGCCGTGTGGGGCAGCCTGGCTCCCTTATTGTTCTAGCCTGTTTGCACCTGCCGCCTCACCCTTTAAATACATTGCCTGTTATGACTGTCAGGTTCCCCACCCTGTCCCCTCGAGGCCTTTAGCCCTTACGGGTCCCAATCTGCTTCACTCATGTACCTGGGGGGTCCTACAAACCCAGGTCCAATCGAGGTGGTATTGACTATCTTTCAATATCATTTCCTTATGTATTGATGTTATTGGGCCAGTGCAATTCCAGGAGGAGGGAGCTTGGTCCCCGATGGGGTTAGTGTGCCACACACGCACATGCAAACCTTCCCACGGAGGAGTTCCCTATGTGCTAGTTAAGTGACGGGTGTTTTAATTGATTTATATTACAGAAAATTCCTGAGAGATTGTGTACATGGTGTTTAAGAGTGTTACAGTGATATTTGGGGAAGTTGACTGTGGTTTTCGGGTGGATTTGGAATGCATTATAACTTCTCTCATAGAACAATACAAGTGACGGCTCACTGAAAATTGCTAACCAGCATGTTTCCATGAACCATTAGAGCCAAAGAGCTAGGAGTTGCATACATGAATATAAATATGAATAAATAAAAGGGGGAGGACCGTCCTATGGGAATTTTGTGAAACTGAGTCTTCCTCCATCTGGCGTACACGTCAGGGTCCTTTGATGTGTTTCATGGGCACCCCGTTCCGCCCCCTCCATTCATTAAGTTTAAGATGGACTGCTTCCTAGGGAAATTGAGCAGGGCTGGCAGATGGCCAGAGAGGTGAGGGGAAATGCTGAATGGCTGCCTGAGTCAGAGGATGGATGGACGGATGGATGGATGGTTGTGTGTATGGATGGCTGGTCTTCAGTCTCTTGGCTAATATCGGAGACGGTTTAAAATCCAGCTGTGAAGCCAATGGGCTGATGCTCAAGGAGACTACATTCTACTTAAAAACTCATCACATGCTACAGTTTTGGACTTGCTACAGTTTTGGACAAAAGGCATGAAGAGAGGGATGTTGCTTACGGAGACAAGATGGTGAAGACTTCGCCTTTCAAACAGTGAAGAATACTGTTTTGGAGAGGACAGAGTCTGAAGATGAAGGTGAGGTTGTGGAAAGCAGTGTGGCTGGGCAGGCGGAAGACACCAAGGCAGCAGCTGTAAGTGTAGAGTGAGTTCTGTTGGCTCTCAGCTCGTTCTGTGTGTCCGACGCCCTCCTCCCTTCCCAGGGCACACGCCCAGGCATCTTGAGATGCAATTCCGTTTCCGACTCCATCGCTTCACTTAGAGAAATGGGCGAGTCCATCCGAGAGACACAGGGAAGGCAGTGTGGCACATCAAGGCACGAAATTCCATAGCAGAAGAGCAATGTGGTCTGGAGAGCTTTGGGACCCTGTCCCTCCATGCACGTCATCTGATGAGCCTGGCTCTTACCTGGCGAGTGAACGGACCCTTTAAGTAACACCATGACGGCCGCCCTTTGCCCCGTCGCAAAACACGCAGAAACAGAGCACAGAAAGGAATGAGCATGAGCGGAACCGCCACGTGGTAGACTTGCGTTTGCTTCTGGATGCCCTCCAGCATGACCGGGGTTCGTGATCGTCTAGTGTTTTGAGATCACTCGGAAGAGGAAATTGCCCTTCAGATGGAAACGTTCATTTCATGAGCAAGATGGTGAGGTAGAATAGGAAGCAGTTTAGGCGTAGATCCCAAACCTGAATTTGAATTCCTCCTCCTCCTCCTGGGGCGCCTGGGTGGCTCAGTCGGTTAAGTGTCTGACTTTGGCTCAGGTCATGATCTCATTGTTCGTGGGTTCAAGCACCACGTCCGTTTCTGTGCTGACAGCTCCATAGCCCGGAGCCTGCTTCAGATTCTGTGTCTCCCTCTCTCTCTGTCCTTTCCCCACTCACACTCTGTCTATCTGTCTCTCTCTCTCAAAATAAATAAGCATTAAAAAAATTAAAAAAAAATTCCTCCTCCTCCTCCCCCATTTTCCCACTAAACGACCTTGACCGTTCTGAATCCCGCTTTCCTCATCAACAGGCAGGGATGGTGATAAGGTTCTCTAAGGTAATATTCAAGCCTGAATGAGATGACTCGTGAAAGCACCCGGCAGACTCAGCACCTGGAGCTACTCAGAGTATATTTTAAGTCTCTCTAAATCGTTTTTTTTTTTATTTATCTTTTACAAAAGCAGTGACTTGAGTGTATATTCACTATGTAAGAAAGAGAGTCCATTAAAAGTATTCCAGATGTGAGAAATGAAAAGGCTTCTGTGAGGATGGGAAGGAGAGCACAAACATTCCGCTTCTAGGATAGTCATTCATTCTAAAAATACTACTTGATCACCCTCTATATATAAGGCGCTGAGACCTGGGGATACTGCAGGAACCAGGCAGACCATGTCCTTGACCTGTACTCAGACCCTAGCAGTAGAGATGTTCATCCCACAGTTATCTACAGCTGTGGCAGGTGTGCTGAGGGAGGTAGGAGTCCTCCCAAGAAGTGGTAGCTGATTACTGCTCTGATCGTCAACATTTTTGGAGACGCCTTTCAGTAAGAAGATTCTGAGCATATATATTATACATGTCTATTGACTTCCTTATACGCATATATATACTTAAACATATATTACTTTACTAATACATACATATATATATAATGTACATTACTAATATAGCATGTGCATAATAAAACATGCACAAAATGGATCTTTAAAAACGATGAAATAAAAATAAAGTAGGAAACGAAATTCTGTTATTTTTGGCCCATACCCCAAATGAACTGTCTTGCATGCCCCTATGACATTTAGTGATATTTACTAGGTGAAGGTGTTGGGGGTGACATTTGAAGTCTTCTAGGCATGGGGGATGTGCAAAGGCCCTGTGGAAAGGAAAATACCACTCAGGAGGGACTGGATGAAGGTCGAAGTGGGTAGAGTACAAAGGTCACAGGAGGGAGTAAAGTGACGGAAGCAGTCAGACTAAGGCAGGGCTGCCCAGGGTCTTCTGGGCCACCAGAGGAGTTTGGATATTTAGCCCAAAAGCAATGGAAGCTATGGAAAGGTCTTTAGTGAGGTGTGACATGGCCACATTAGGGCTGTGAAACCCTCCTTCCGGATGGGAAGAGTGGGAAGAGAGACCAAGAGGAGCCCTGGAGAAAAGCTATGACGGTTTGGGCCCATCTGATGGTGGCAGTGTTTGGACAAGATGTTTAGGATATAGACCGACAGGCTTTGCCTATGGGTTGGGTGTGGGTTTCAGGAATAGGGAGGAGTTAGGGGTGATCCCAGAGGTTTTCACCTCCCCAACTGGATGGTGCTGGCAGTAAGCGAAACAGGGAACCTTCAACAAAAATGAGGTCATGGATTTGAACTCATGAGTTCGCTTTTGTGTGGGGAGGGCACAAGGAGTCTGCCCTCTCTGCCTGGAGATGTCAGTCGTGCTGGTGGTTTGGCGGGTCCGGAGCCCACAGTATGGCTGTGGCATATGTTGGGGAGCAGAAGATGCATGTTGGGGGGTCATCTGCAGGAAGCAGCAATCACAGCCAGGAGCGTGGCTGAGACCACCTAGGAGGAAAGCAGAATGGGACGGTAAAGTGCCTGGAAAGTCATGAGGACACCAGCATTTCATGAGCCAGAGGAGTGGCCAGAGACGAAGGAGGAGAGCCTGGAGAAGGGAACGTCAAAGAAGAGGAATAACAAGAGAAAAAGCTTTCTAAGAGGAAGGGAACCATCAACCGAGAACCTGCCACTGAAATGTCAAGTAAGAGGAGACTGAAAAAATCCATAGGAATTAGAGGGTGAAGGTCATCAGTGACCTTGGAGACTACCAGGGGCCTTCAGTGGGCTGCCGGGGCCTGTGGGAGTGGCTTGTTGCACGGATGGAGAGTGAGGACATGAGCACAGGCGATTCTTTTGAGACGTGTGGCTGGGTGGAGAGGGCCGGAACAGTGGCCGATCAGGGCACAAGGAGTCAGTGCAATGCCGAACGCATTTACAAGCAGGTGGGGAGGGGCCAGTTGAAAGAGAAAGGTGCACATTCAAGAGAGAGGAAGAGAGGGAGATGGAAAATAGCTGAGGTCAGGCTCCCACCAATGCCATGGGGACGGGTGCAAGGCTTGGATGGAAGGACTGGTCTTGGAGGGGAAGAGCGGGGGCCGCACCTCTCGCGATGTTAACAGGACCGGGAGGCCACAGCATTTGTCCAGCCAGGGTTTACCTGAAGGGATCTCTGTTCTCTTGGCTTTTGTTTTTTGTCTGTGGAAGGAGCCCGAGGCAAGAGAGAGATTCCAAAATGTGGGCTCGGGAGAGGAGTTGGGGAAACAGTAGAATTGCTGGGCTGGGAACTGGTTTGAGGTTGCCGACCATGAATTTTTCATGCAACCACTCCAGGTGGAGGACTGTTGGGGGGCAGGCATTGTGCTGTTGTGAGCTCATCATTGTTGGGGTTTTACCACATGGCATCAGGGAAGGACAGGAGGGCAAGGGGGGTGGGTCTTGAGACTCTCAAAGGTGCTGTTGAAATGATGGACCATGGAATCAAATTAGGAAGGTTGCAAAGTGAGGAACATGTGCTCAACAGGGTCGAAGGTGCCAGAAGGATTCTTAATCCCCTCACAAGGCAGGTAGGGGGCACCGTGAGGGCACAGTGGTAGAGTGAATAATTGATAGTCTTAAATTGTTGTTAAGAAGACCAGATGAGCCAGCAGTTAGTTAAGTCAGGAGTTGCCTGCCCTGTGGTGTTTCTGGAATTCTTCATTTTAGGGAAACGTGGGACCCTAAGGAAGGCGCACCTTGAATCCATTGCGTCTGAAGGCCATAGGAGGACCAGGCAGGGCCTTTGGTGCCGTGAGCTGTGCCTGTGGCTTGGTGTCCGGAAGGCGGGGTTGAGGCCACGGCTGTGTTTGCAGTTCCCTGGGCCACTGCTGAGACTCAGGCAGTGACCTCAGCTGCACAGGCTGTCCCCGGCAGACTCCCATCCGGGCTCCGGCCTCCTCGGGAACAGAGGAGAACCACCACTGGAAACCAAGCCCTCTGACTCCTCCACGCGGCCTTTGGGGGACTGTACTAATTGCTACAGTACATGAAATGACTACTGGATGAATAAGTAGTTTTAATAATTATGTACGTTGTTTTTGAAACAACTCTAGTAAAGTGATTTGACGTTACGTCCTAGACTAGTAGAGGACAGAATTCAGTCTGCCCCTGGCCTGCGGTGCAAGGGCGGGCTAGTGACCCCACCTGTCTGTGTCGCAGTGTGGCCATCTATTAACTGTGTCATTGTCATGGAATTGTGGGGATTAAATCACATAATCCAGGTAGGACAGTGCCCAGAACTGAAGCACTGGGCTGGAAATCCAACTGAGACCCCTCCCTCCTCCCCCTCCTCCTCCTCTCCCTGCCACTCCCGCACAATCCCGCCCGGAGCTCCCCGCCTCCCGCTGCCCGTGCCCGCTACTGCTGGCTCCAGGATGTTCCGCATTGCGTGCTGTTTTCCTTAATCTCCCACACTCTCCTCGGTGACCTACTTTGTGCCTTCTGTTCCCGCCCACACCCTCACTGATAGGGTGCTCAGTCAACGTTAGCTGTTATTTCCAACCCTGATAATAATAACACACGTAGGGTCTGTGCATCAGAGGGAGTGTGTACACATTGGCAAAGGTCAGGGCCAACAATGATAAACCCCAGTTTGCACAAGGCTTGATGTTTCGAAACTGGTTTTAGCCTCTGGCAGGGTTTCCCTTTGGTCCGGCCTCCAGCAAGGTGCTCTGCCCGTCTTGCAGCTTCTGATACGTGCTTGTCAAACAGACACACCTGTGGGTAGGAAAGCTCAGTTGTCTTTCTCATTTCAAAAAGCTTGAAATGAGCTGAGGAAAACTGTGTGACGTTTATAGTAACTTGGAGCCAAGTACTCTGATGTTACTGACCTCCCACAATCCAATCGTATTTTTGTGACAGTCCGTAGACCGCCAGAAGGTTGGCCCACGGGATGCAGGAGGGAGATCTGATAGGTCAGCCCCTGTTTAAAATGGTTTTTTTTTTATTTTTGAGAGACAGAGAGAGTGTAAGCAGGAGAGGGTCAGAGAGAGAAGGAGATACAGAATCTGAAGCAGGCTCCAGGCTCTGAGCTAGCTGTCAGCGCAGAGCCCGATGCGGGGCTCGAACCCACGAACCATGAGATCATGACCTGAGCCAAAGCCGGACGCTTAATCGACTGAGCCACCCAGGCGCCCCAGTCAGCCCCTGTTTAAAAATTAATGGCTGCGCCCATGGCTGCTACTCACTGCTCTGATCTGCCGAGATGCCTGCTGGGAGAGCAATGTCAGAAGCCGCCCTTTAGTCCTGTCCCTTGCAGTCTCTCCCAAAAGTCACACAGGACAGTCTGTTGCCTAAACATTTCCACAATCGTGGATATTCAGTGACCCTCAGAGACGATGCTTTTGTAAGAAAGGAGACCTGAGAGGCAAGTGACGGAGGTACCTCTCCCTTTCCGCAGCTCTCAGACTCCTCCCCCTACACATCACTCCCTGCCGGAGCGCTGTCCGATCTTCCTTGGAAACTTGTCACGCATGCTGCTTTCATTTGTCCGTTGAGACAGGTATACCCTGGCCCAACCCCTCGCTCCCTCTTACCTGGTTCTGGGCTGGCCTTCTCGCCGCCAGTCCCCCCTGAATGCACCTGCTACTCTGACTTCCTGAACATAATGCTCGTGTTACTCTGTTTGCAAGCGGCCCGGATCTCTCCACGGTTTATAAACTAGAATTCGGGATCTTTTAGTGGCCTCATGACCTGCCTTCACCATCCCTTTGCAAATCCATTTCTCCAATCCCAGTGTTGCTCTTCGGCTGATTTGCTAGACTCCCCACGCCTCGAGTGTGCACCCCTCTGTGCCCACACTGCTCCGCTCTGTCTGAGCTCCCCCTGCCCCTCCTATCCATAGTGATCTTTGAATGTCGGGCTGAAACCCCTCCTCCAGGAAGCCTTCCCTGACCTCACTGATGATAAGGACCTCTTCCATAGTCTGTTATAGCACCTAGTCGAGACATATGGCCCCCACCTTCTATACTTACCTATCTTTTTATAACTGTGCATCAGGGGAAGCGTGTAGCTTTCATCTTGTATACCAATTTCTACTAATTTGTAATGGCTTCCCAGAGCCCTGAGCAGAACGGCCCTCGATTGAGCAGAGCAGGAAGTAATGCTTTAACTGATCAGTCGTGTCTGCCGTGGGGACGGGAGAGTTCTGGCACACGCACGTGCACACTTCCCGTGTATGGAGTTGCTCCTCTCCACCGTGGCTCGTAAACTTCCGAAAGGCAGGCACTTATTTGTGCGTCTTCCATGGTTTTGAGGGTGGGTAAATACGTAGTTAGTGGGCAACAAGTATGTGCTGGTTTCTGTTTTAGTGGGTAGAAATTGGAGGGTTTGGGCTAAAAAGCGAAATATAAGGAGAATCTAGTATGACAGTCACGGTCCTGTGTTGAAGCCACACTTTACGACTTGCTGTCGTTAAATGATGTGCTTTCCAAGGGTCGGCGCAGAGGTAGATGGATGTCTTCAATTAGGGGCTCTCGGTGCTTTAACTCTACGCCGTGCCACTTGCGATGGGGGATATTCACATGCTCGGGAGTTTTACAGAAATTACGTCCTTTCTCTCCCACTAAAAAAAGCTTATCAGAATGCAGATGTGTGAAGGAAGTATTATTATAAGAATAACCTTGAATGTGCTCTGATTTTTTAAATGGGTTAAAAAAAAAGACAAGTATCAAATTTCAGTACCTTAGCTTTTGTTTGTAGTAGATCAGCTTAACGCAAGGTTAAAAATGGTTGCCTTTGTCCATAGTCTCATCGATTATCAAGTACTACAGAATCAAAAAAATCCTGTAGCTGTTCTGGAAGAAGGTCTTTAATTCAGTGTCAAGGAAACTGGCATATAACCAGATTTCTCAGCCTTTAACATTTTTAAACAATGCTTATTTATTTTTGAGAGAGAGAGACAGAGTCCAAGCAGGGGAGGGATAGAGAGAGAGGGAGACACAGAATCTGAAGCAGGCTCCAGGCTCTCAGCTGTCAGCCCCGAGCCCGATGCAGGGCTCGAACTCATGAACGGTGAGATCATGACTTGAGCCAAAGTTGGCCTCTTAAGGCCCCAGGAAACCAATACAGTGAGTGGGGAGCGGGTGGAAATTCCGAAAGATAAAGGCTGGTTGAGTTAAACCCGTTGCCAAGAGCCCTGCTGTGGCGGCCGGAGATGGAGGACCGGATGGGGTGGATGGGGTGGCAAGACTGAGTTTGAGCCCCAGCCTAGAGGGCTTTTCTCTGACTTTTAAAACATCCCGGCTTTGAAATGACACTTACAATGGATGTCACTGAGGTTACAACATAGTCTTGCCGTTGTCTTGGCTCGTGTCACAAATGAAACACATTTTCTGCACAAAGAATGTCAAGCCCAGATTGAAAACGGAGAGCAGTAGCAAAGCTGGTGTCCAGTTATCCAGACAGTTCATTAAAACAAACCCAGGCAACTGTGTGGGGAGGGGAGGAGGGGGTATTATCGGTCTGACTATAGGGTGTCTGCCGGCAAATCAGAAGCAACTAGCTGGGCGTTTCCATTTCCACCTGTTCACGGTGAACAGGCCCCTGGGAGCCGTGTCCTGTAGTGTTGTGGACGCAGCACTGGCTTTGGGTGAACCTGGCCTCCAAGTCCAGAGTGGTGGTAGGTCAGCTGCAGGCTCTTGGACAAGTTTCAAATCCTCTGAGCCCCAGTTTCTTCTTTTGTAAAGGATTGGGCTGGGTTTTAAAAAATTTTTTTAATGTTTTATTTATTTTTGAAAGAGAGAGAGAGAGAGAGACCGCATGAGGAGGGGAGGGTCAGAGAGAGAGAAGGAGACACAGAATCTGAAGAGGGGCTCCAGGCTCATGAGCTAGCGGTCAGCACAGAGCCCGACGCTGGGCTCAAACCCACAAACCACGAGATCACAACCTGAGCCGAAGTCAGACACTCAACTGACTGAGTCACCCGGGCGCCCCTGGGCTGTTTTTATTTCTTAAAATTAGGGTATGGAATAGAGAAAATATCAAACACTTACCTATAGGGTTGTGTGAGGATCAAATACTGTAAAGTCTGCAACGCTTTGAGAAGTTTCTGGTACCCGGGCAGTGGTCAGGAGGTGGCAGCCATACTGCCCTTTCCGGCACCGTGATGTGACTAATGAAATCTAGGCAGGGGCCACCTATGAGGAGTCCAGCTCTAGGAGGATCTTGCCATGTTGCGGCTTCCCGACCCACAGATCTCTTTTGTGTCTTGAATTCTGTAAATGTTGGGAGAAAGACCATAGTAATTGTCCCTCCTCTTTTCATGGGGTTTTAAGCTTTAGCTGTACCCGCTGGTCTCTGCACACACCCAGACTTTCAAGCCACAGCCTTGGTCTGGAACGCCCTTCTCCTATCTCTCCACCATCCAACTGCTGTCCAGACTCCCGGGATGCCCAACTCGAAGTCAGAGCCTCCAAATCTTCCTGAAAATCTCCCTTCGATCCACTCAACCCCCCTGAGATTCCCGTAGGCAATCTGACGGGCTTTAACATACTCGGTCTCACACTGCTGATCTCCATCACAGCGTCTGTTACCATATGGACCCCCCACTGCCCACTTTCTCCCCACACGGTGTGAGGACAGGGACCAGGGTTTGTGCGGGCTCCAGTCCCAAATAGTGACTGATCGAATGAGTGGACACATGAATGAATGGACAGATGAATGGATGGACGGATAAATGGATGGATAGCTGGCATCGGAGGGCAGAGGTGGTGATGTGCTTGGGTTCCAATACCTGCTCTCTATCCAGTTAACCGTGTGACGTCAGACTTAAGTCCTCTGTGCCTCAGTGTCCTCCTCTGTAAAGTGGGTTTGATCATAACCCCTCCCTCGTGAGGCTGTGAGGTTTAAATGGAGCCCTCCAGGTAAAATGCTGACCCCTGTATCCAACACAGGATTAGTGCTAGATATGATTTCTGCCCCCAAATTTTAGCTCAGAAAACCGTTCCTGACCCTCACAATTTTAGTGGACACCACTTCCCCTCCCACTCACCCCCCGCCTTACCATCTGACCCTGAGGTTACCTTTTCTGCATCTAGTGATTTCTTGCTCTCTGCCCCACTGGCGGTGCTCACCCCACAAGGGAAATGACTGGATGGTGTTCCTGCAGCTGGCCAGCATCTAGAGATTTAACAAATGTTGAACAAATGGCTGAATGAATGAGTACCAGCAGAGAAAGGGTTGGCCCAGGGCTGGCTGGCTGCTGTTTTCAGTGGTGTCTCATCCTTGCCCGGTTGAGAGGCACATTTACCCCACTGACAGCAAGGCTAGCTCACGGACAAACCTCCTAGTCTGTTGTATCTCCTGGTCTGTTGCCTTAGGTACCAGGCAGGGGACACGGAGTGTCCTGGTCACCCACAAACTAAGCTTTCTTGATTTGCAAATAACAAAGGAGGGGAAAGAAAACCGGCGCATCCCAAGGGATGGGGATTTGAGAAGGGATTGGGGCCACAGACGTAATAAACAGAGGAGGTGGTAGTGGAAGGGGTAATGAAGGATGGAGCAGTGGCTGGGTCGCCATGGAAACACTATGTGGCGCCTGGACCGGAAGACAAGCTGCTTCTTCAAAGTGAATTTCAGCTTTGCAGCTTGAAAGTACACTCTCCCCCAGGACCCGCCCCTGTGGACGCGCCCATAAGCCTCTAAGACGTAGAGATTTGGTGCCAGCAGTTTTCTCGAAGTGGGGGATCTCCCACCAGCAACTGTGAGGTGACAGGGGACCTTGCTGAGAGACGGGGAGCTTGTCCCCAGGGAGCAGCTCACCACATAGGAGGCTTATTTCTACCCTTATCCTACCTGGATTTCTGGGGACATTTCCAAAACCAGTGTGTCCCCCGTGGGCCACAGGGACCACCCACATCACAGTCGCACTGGGGGGCTTGTTAGACAGGTGGGTTCCCCAGGCTCGCCCTGCGACCTCTCCATCAAACCTCTGGGCCTTGGGGTTCCAGGAAAACCTGGATTTTTCACTTCTGCAGGTGGGAATTACACATAGCGAAGGTTGGGAAGCAGCACTAACAACCCTGTTTCTCTGACTAAAGGGCAGGCAGGGGCAGGGGGAGGGTATCGGGGCCACCCAGTGGCCTGGGCATGAGTGTATGTGGCAGGAAAACACCAGTGAGCAGTGAAGCATGGCTGGAGACGAGAGGAGATGGAGAAAGGGGCTGGGAGCAGGGCAAAGTGGCTCAGCGCAGGGCTCTGGAGTAAATCAGCCTGGGTTTGAATCGAGCCCCCAGGACTCACTAGTTAGCAATGTGTCCTCATCCAGAAAAAGGGATTCATCCTAGTAGCACTTCCTGATGAGGTTATGGCGGGAACTCAGTGAGCTCATATTTGAACGGTGCAGGGCACAGGTAGGCACAACCGCCAGGTGGAAGAGGTTGGGACTCCAGGTTTGGAAAAGAGCTAGTAGACCCTTTAAGACTGTGAGAAATCAGTTTTTATTATGTTCTGCCATTTAGGCATGGGGCTGTTTGTTACACGGCAGTCGACCTTACCTGACTAATACATGGCTAGTAACAAGTAGCCCGTCAGCCATTAAACTTCAGCCAGTTGTGGGTGTGTGCAAGGATGGCGTCTGCAGGGAATGGGCAGTGGGGATCAAGCCTTTGGGTTGGTGAAGAGCCTCTATGGCTGCACCCCGATTTCTTTCTGTGAGAGAAATCTACATGATTGGAAGGAGAGCCCAGACAGAGGGCCTTCCCATTCACAGACTCAGCCTTTAGGAGTAGTCCCTCCCGGGAGACAAAACAACTACTTCTGCCCATTACCTTCTAGCTTGACCTAATGGACTTACTGCCCATTGTCCAGACTTCAGGAACTCTAAAGTCTACTAGGGGGGAGAGAGAGACAGAGACAGACAGTGTGTTTCTATATCTACCTCTGTCTTTCTATCGAAATTATTAGTGAGGAATAGTTTGCATGCAGTGAAATGCACATATCCTAATTATAGCTCAATCAGTCTTGACGAATATTCATCCCATAGGCTGTACCCACACCTCTGACATGCGTCGTGCCACTCAGTTCTCCCAGAAGCAGCCACTGTGCTGAGCTCCATCACCGTTGATTACTGTTACATGTTCTTTTTTTTTTATTTTTTTAATGCTTTTTATTTATTTTTGAGAGACAGAGAGAGACAGCTGGAGCAGGGGGTGGGGGTCAGAGAGAGAGAGAGATACAGAATCTGAAGCAGGCTCCAGGCTCTGAGCTAGCTGTCAGCACAGAGCCTGACGCAGGGCTCGAACCCACGAACCGTGAGATCTGACCTGAGCCGAAGCCAGGCGCTTAACTGACTGAGCCACCCAGGCGCCCCTACTGTTATATGTTCTACCTGAAAATCGGTGTTTCTCACCCTCTGCAGTGCTGCTGTTCCGGGCTGGATAACTCTTTGCCGTAGGAAGCTGCCCCGTGCACTGGAGGCTGGTAAGCGGCATGCCTGGCCTCTCTGCGGGAGCAGCCTCCACCGCCAGCCATAGCGAGCACAAGTGTCTCCAGACTTTGCAAATGTCTCCTGAGTTAAGATATCAATTAAATTCTGGAGTATATATTCTTTAAAAAATATTTTCTTTAATCTTTATTTTTGAGAGAAAGAGAGTGACAGTGTGAACAGGGAAGGGTCAGAGAGAGAGGGAGACACAGAATCTGAAGCAGGCTCCAGGCTTTGAGCTGTCAGCACAGAGCCCAACACGAAGCTCGAATTCACGAACCGTAAGATCATGACTTGAGCTGTAGTCGGACGCTTAACTGACTGAGCCACCCAGGCGCCCCTATATTCTCATGCCTCATGCCTTCTGCTAAGCACATTTTTTGTGATTTTTTTTCTGCTGTCAATGGTACATATAATTTGTTTCTTTTCATTTTTGAGGAGTATTCCATCGTGAAAATAAGCCACAATTTATTCATCTTCCTGTCGTTGGACACCTGGGTTGCTCCCCATGTGGAGCTACTATGAGTCAAGTTACTATCAGTATTCGTGTGTGGTCTCTGTGTAAACGTATATTTTCATTTTCCTTGGATGCAGAGCAAGGAGTGCAATTGCTGGGCCATAGGGTGGACAGAAGTTTAACTTGTAGGAAACTGCCGGTTGTCCAAGTGGTTTACTATTTTTCCTTCTAAGCAATGTATGAACATTCCATTGTGTCGCATCTTTGCCGACACTTATGGTTGCCATTCTTGTTTTAAAAAATGTTTCTTTTGAGACAGAAAGAGAGAAACGGAGAGTGTGTGTGTGAGTGGGGAGGGGCAGAGAGAGAGGGAGAGGGAATCCCAAGCAGGCTCCGAGCTATCAGCACAGAGCCCCGCTTGCAGCTCGATCTCATGAACCGTGAAATCATGAGCCAAAATCAAGAGTCGGACGCTTAACTGAGCCACCCAGGTGCCCTCATGTTGTCATTCTTTTTATTTCCGGTGGATGAGTGGTAGTGTCTGTATTTTTTATACCTTAATTCTCCTGAATAGATGTACTAGTTATATAGTGCCACGTAACAAATTATCCCCCAAATTCCCGGCTTAAAATAACTCTAGCTCACGGTTCCTGAGGGTCAGGAATCCGGTCCTGGCGTAGCTGGGTCCTCTGGCTCAGGGTTGTGCTGGCCAGCGCTGTGGTCATCTCGAGGCCTGACTGGAGGAGGATCTACTGCCAAGTTAGGGGCAGGATTCAGCTCCCCATGGGCTGTTGTCTCTCCACCCCCGCCCCCCCCCCCGCCCTCCCAGGGCAGCCTCAACATCACAGGCTGCCTGTCAGATGGAGCAGACAAGATGAAATCTAGTTCTTTTGTAACCCAATCTCACAAGTGACAGCTCATCACATATTCTTTTCATCAGGAGGGAGTCACGAGGTCCAGCCCACACTCAGGGGAAGAGAACCGCACGAGGGGGTGCCCGCCGGGGGGTGAGGGGCCCCCGGGGCCATTGTAGGACCTCCTGCCCCAGCAGCTCTGGTGAGAAGCGCAACCTACACCGGAACCTCTCACGCCATCTGTGGGAGAAGGACCTGTTCTGTTCGGCTGTAACACCGACGTATCTTCTCACGAACGAGTTCACAGACGGGCCTCAGGGCACGAACCCCGCATCACACAGCGGGGCTCTAGACCCCAGGTTCCAACAGTATTTCCAACATTTGCTGGGGGGTTGTTATGTCAGCCTTTGTAACAAGAGCTTGTAATAAGAGCGAATCCTCAATCCACGCCCGGGAAACAGGCATTGTTGTTAGCATCCTCGTTTTACAAATGGAGACACTAGAGGCACAGAGAGGTTAATTAACCAGTTTCAAGGTCACACAGCAAGGAGTTGGCAGAACCTGGAGTGCAACCATGCTGTCTTGTTCTGGAACTTGAACTCCCAACCACCAGGCTAAGTTTCAAACTCTTGTACACGAGTCAGTGCGCATAGTTACCAGTATGAGTCCAGAGAGACAAAAGCCGTCAGGCCCCGTGCTCCAGCCCAGCTCCCCTCCGAGGGGGGCTTTGCTGAGCTCAGCTGCCGTGGCCTGCGCCTGGCAGCACCCGGATCCTCTGGGTTTGTGTTTCTCACCTCTGCCCTCTCCTTTTTAAAGGTCGAGTACAAGGGAAAAGGCCATCTGTCCCCTTTTCCAGCCGGGTCTGCCTTGCTCATCCGTCACTTCCTGGGTGCCCTGATGCTTCAAGATGGATGCCCCAGCCCGAGAGCCCACCTTAATAAACAGTCTTTAGGTGAAAAAATTAACCATGTTTGTGACGTTAGGGGTCGCCTACCGTCTCTGGTGAGGTCAAGCGTCTGTTTACAGACCATTAACTGCATAATTCATTTCTCTTTTTCCAACTCAAGCCCCATAAGGGAAGGACAGCACCCGTCTTGTTCACTTCTGGGCTCCTAACACTCAGCCTCGGACCTGGCCTGCAGGAGGGCTCAACAAATATTTGTTCGTTAAATGAAGGTTTGCCTTCCCCGCTACCCCCACCCCTGTGCCATCTGTCTTCGCCGACCAACCAGGGAGAGTCCCCGCGCCCACCCTGAGGCCTCTGAGCTGCTCTGCGGCAGGAAGTGCAATGTTGAATGCAGCAGGGAGGGGACGGGGGGGGGGTGGGACACAAGGAGGGGTTACTGAGCCGCTGCCACCTGGCGCCTATGACAATTGCTGGAGGTGTCATCTTCCAAGAGGTGACCGGAGGTACTTTGGGGAAAGGTGGGAGGAAAGGGGAGGACTTCAGGCCTGGCTTCCAGCTCACAGTGCTGAGCCCCCCTCCCTCTTGTCCCCATCCCGTGAAGTGTTAAGTCCTGGCACATCTGGGTTGCCCTTGGGCAGACCCACGGTGTCCCTGGATGTCCCACGCACCTTAGCAGCCCCTTAGAAGCTCCGCAGCAGGTGGCAAGAAGGGATGGACGTGACCCCAGGTGCCGTGGGGCTATGCTGCACGAAGCTATTCAGGGTCCACACTCGTGGCAGGAGCCAGTGGCCCGAGGCAGGTGAGGCAGAGACGCAGCGGAGGGGTCTTCTGTCTCCCTACCTGCCATTCGAGCACAGGTGCCCGGCCTTAATTGTTGGGTGTCCACGCCACCTGGAACCTTCCCTGACTCCTTCTGCATCAACATTTCCAGGCCCTTTCCGCTGGCTTCAAGGGACATTTGGAGAGACAGTCCCCACTTCCAGTCCCGCCCCTCGCACACCACGGTGTCGGGCTGGAGCGCAGGCTCCCCGGGCGCCCCCTCCTCCCGGGCGCGCTCGCCTGTGCCCCGCTCATACTTCCTGCCCGGCCCCCCTCCCTCCCTCCCAGACCTCTTTCCTGCTTCTCGGTACCTGCAGTTCCAGCCGTTTAAGTGGAAACCTAGGTGTGTTTGAACGATGGGGTGAAACCAGGCTTTTGAAATGCAATAAAAAAAGGTTGTACAAGAGAACGAGACAGGTACTCAGCCGCTGCTCAAAGGGCCTGGAGGGGCCGTCACCAGACTCTGCGCCCTGCCCGGTTAAGGGCGATAAATCACTCTCGGGGCAGCATTGCTCCTGCGACCCGAAGTGCCGAGATGGGATACCGGGCTCGGTTGATTTGGTGGCTTAATGACACTGTCACCAGAGACACAACTTCCTTCATTCTCTCCACCCTGCTGTCCACCATGTCAACTTTGTCCCAAAGCTGGCTCGTCTTGCGGTCACCCGATGGGGAGAGGTAGTCGGGGACACAGGCTTCCTGTCCCGCAGGGGAGAGGATCTCTTCTGCTTCGGTGAAATGCAAGTCCTTCCGTTGTGTGTGTCTGGGTTCGCTTTCCGGGACAGGGGCCCACCCGCCTGCTGGGAATAGTACCCTAGATCTGATGGGATCAGACTAAACAGGCCCCCCTGCCTCCACCCAGATCTGGGGCCCGGGAGGGACCTTGAGGAAAGGCAGAATGGAGAGGGAATGGATCTTGAGAAAGCAAACCCCAACTTTGTGCTCTGGGGATGCATTTTAGCTCTTGTCACAGGCTCGGAGCTTATCAGGGGCTCACAAATTCAGAGCCACCGAGTAGGAAGGAGCACCCACCCAGTAGGAAGTTGTGGGGACTTGAAGCGACACAGAGTGAGCCTCATTCAGAACTGAGCCCCATCATTCTCTTCCCATTAAAAATGTAGAACCAAGGCTCAGTTGATTGAGCCTCCGACTTTGGCTCAGGTCATGATCTCAGTCCGTGAGTTCAAGCCCTGTGTCAGGTTCTGTGCTGACAGCTCAGAGCATGGAACCTGCTTCAGATTCTGTGTCTCCCTCTCCCTCTGCCCCTCCCCTGCTCATGCTCTGTCTCTCTCTCTATCTCTCTCTCTCAAATAAACATTAAAAAAATTTTTTTTAAATGTAGAACCAGCCAAATTTGGCCAAGCTGGAAACAAATCGACACAGTCCTCGTCTGAAGTGATTGAACTGGGATGGAAGCAGATATAAAGCCACGAAAGTGCTTCCCAAACCAGCCAAACACCCTTAGTTCTGGACCCAATAAGGGACAGATAGGATGACTCGGAGAATGGGCTGGGTGGCCAGAGGCCAGTGACAAGCCAAGCGCCTCTATGCTGATGAGCCCGGAGCCCTAAGCCCAGACACCGCCACTGCCACCTCGCCTCCGGTGTCCTAGACGAAGAGGGGCTTTCATTTTGAGAAGCAGCTGCAGGGCAGCGGAGATGACAAATATTCGGGGTCAAAATGTCTGGAGGCTCAATTATATATCGCTTGTCAGTTGTATGACCTTGAGCTTGCTCAAGCTTCTGATTCCTCGTCTGATAATCTAATAAACGTAATTTTAAAAAATTTATTTATTTTGACAGAGAAGGAGGGTGCGTGCGCACGCGCACACAGGTGCGTGAGCAGGGGAGGGGCAGAGATCGACGGAGACAGAGAATCCCAAGCAGGCTCTGTGCTGTCGGTGCAGAGCCCAACATGGGGCTCGATCTCATGAGCCATGAGATAGAGACCTGAGCCGAAATCACGACGGGCACTTAACCCACTGAGCCACCCAGGCATCCCAACAGCATGAGGAATGTAACTCAGACTTGGATGAAATATGGGAGGTGGGCACCGCTTTGTGGAGGATTAAATGACATGTCATTGCTCTGTGCGTGTCCTTTGGGGGCCCTGGGCTCCTCAAGTCAGGAGCACAGCCTTCCTGGTTGCACCTGCTGTCTGCTCTCCCCCAGCTCTCCTGTACTGCACGTAACGGGCTGTGTCTCCCGCCTCCCTGCAGCTCAGAAGGCAGGAGCGCAGCAGGCCTTGAAATCACGTGTCACCCGAGGTGACATCTCAGAGAGGTGAAACTATCTGCCAACCGTTGCCCAGCTCTGGTGGTAGGCCGATACTCGACGCCAGGTCCCTTGATGCCTGGTGACACCATCGAGGGGGTGAGGGTGCGAAGGGGACCTGATCTGCAGGTCATATGGGTGCCGCTGTGGGGGACTCGTCGCTGTGTGTCACGGTGACATTTCTGATGAGTGGGCGCCGTGCCAGGCGAGGCTGCACAGCGGGTGGAGGTCGCGAGCCACAGCTGCCACCGGCTCTGGAGCCAGGCCGATCTGGGCGGAAATCTGCCGCCGCCCCGCTGTCTGCTCCTGGGCAGCTCTGTTCCATTCGAGTCAGAAATGCTTTTCCAGCCCGTACGAGCCGGCCACGCCCCGCGGAGACTGGACCGAAGGTGCCTTCGCTTGGCTGTACTGCCGTCTGCTGGCAGTGTTTCTGAGAGAGAAAGGAAGTGTTTTATCTCCTCTAAGCCCTTTAGGGAGTTGGGTAGAAAAAGAGGTGATGTGGCCCCTTTGAGGCCTGGTGCCTTCCTCATCTCTTGTCCAGTCGATGCGGATAACTAAGGATGTCCTGTCACCACAGTCCAGCCTCCCTCGGGGCTGGTCAGAGACAGAGGGGCGAGGAGGGCAGAATGTCCAGGACTTATCCTGGGAGAGTGAAATGTAGACTGTGCAAACACTATAAACACACGCTTGGAAACCATGGGAACTTCTAAGTGCTGTTCCCCTCCAGGACTTCATTACCCCCACTGCCACCCCTGTCTGGCACTTGCCGCCCCTGGTCGTCCCTTGTCACTGGAGAGAGCAGCCTTGACCCCTGGCCAGCCCCTCCAGCAGCCACGGAGAGGAGAGAGACTGCAGGACCAGCGAAGAAGGCCACCAAGAAGCCTTGGGGACTCTACTGTGGGTCTGCACCTTCCCCAACTTGAGGGCTATTTTATGGGCCACCCAACCCAGCATTTTGAGTTCCAGGTCTGGCCATCAGTCCCCTCATATGCTGCCTGGTATATACGTTGGAATCCCTTAGGTAGAAGAGATCTCAGTCCCTAGTGGGGGCAAAGATAGAAGATTCCACTCGTCTGTGTGACGCAGCCCTGCATACTTAAACCTTCACAGGCAAGCAGGCCTTTGTGTAGAGAAAAAGATGCCCTTTCCTCCAGGTGGACTAAGACCCTGCCTCGGGGCACACAGCTGGGCATGTGCTGCACACACTGCATTTCAACCCTCACTTGCCCCTCATCTGGGCTCCTTTGTGCAGTGCACAAACCATACAACTGAACATGGTGGCCCTAGCCACGGGTTCATATTGCATACTCCCTGTGAGCAAACACTGTGCAGGCACCAGGGATACAGAAGGAGCAGGATAAGATGTAATCCCCGTGCTTATGGAGCTCACACACAGAGATCTGGCCACGAACAGGCCAACGTACCAAAAAAAAAAGCAATATAGGGGTGAGCTCAAAGCTATAAAGCAAAGAGCAGGATGTGGTGAAAGGGAGGGACAGGCTTGGGGGAGGGACAGGGGTTGGGGCCCAGAAATCAGACCCAGAAAGAGTTCAGCCCTGTTTGAGAAGCAGGGAGGCCAGTGATTGGAGAGGTGCAAAGAGGGAGATTCTGGGGCAATGTGAGAAAGGTGAGTAGGGCCGGGTTGGGCAAGTGCTTGAAGATTCCTTGAAAAGGGAGGGGGAGAGAGCAAGAGGCATGTGGCACAGGTGATGGGCCCAGAGAGCCGCAGGGGACACAGCAGAAGGCCAGTGGGCAGGGGGAGGAAGGGGCTGGAGGAACAGGGCCCAGATGTCACCGCTCACCCTGCCACCACTCGCGATGCTGTGGACTCTGCTGGGTTTGGAGATGACATTTTGGCTTCTTGGGTGGTGCCTCTCAGAGCAGAAAGGGACACGGCGCCCCCGTCTGGCTCCCGTGAAAGGGCAGGTCGTGGCTTCTCCTTCCTGTGGGCAGAAAACAGAAACGAGGTCCTCTGGTAGACTAATCAAAGTGATGTGTGTGTGTTTGCAGTTCAACGTGAAGAAGTCCACGGAGCCCGTCCAGCCCCGAGCCCTCCTCAAGTTGCCAGACATCTACGGGCCCCGGCCGGCTGTGACAGCCCCGGAGGTCATCAACTATGCAGACTACACTCTGAGGACCACGGAGGAGCCTGCTGCCCCTGCCAGCCCCCAGGCCCCGACTGACAGCCGCCTCAAGAGGCAGGTCACGGAGGAGCTGTTCATCCTTCCCCAGAATGGTAGGGCTCTCCTGCCGCTCGTTCTTCCGGGCAGCACGCGGGGGGCGAACGGCACCTCTGCAGACGCTGGAACCTGACCCGCCCCAGCACCCATGGCATTCGACACTGGGCAGGCACATGGGCACACGCCTGAGACTCACCGTCCTTTCTTCCTGCAGACCCACTGCTACATGGCTTCTCTCCGAGGCCTCCAGCTTCCCACTGGGAAGCGGAACATCCCTTTCAACTCATGTGGCAGGGTCATGGTTAAATCATGGGCGTTCAGAGTCCTGTGGTCAGTTCTCAGCCCTTTTATGTACTCCTTGTGTGGCCTTGCTCATGTGGCTAAACTTTCTGGGCCTCAGCTTCCTCGTACATACAATGGGATGGCACTATTGTCTTCCGGGTAAGGCTGTGGTGAAGTGTAAATAAAATAACGCATACAAAGTGCTTAGGCTGGGAGGGGGAGGCACAAAAGATGTAATCAAAACATATTGTTATTATATCTATTCCCGTTCTCATCAGTATCAACTTCAAGATGCAACATCTTTCAGGGCCCTGGGGCAGATACGTGAAGCAGATACAGTCCCTAACCCAAAGGGTTAGGGTTAGGGTTAGGTTAGGGTTAGGGTTAAAAGAGGGCTTTTTCATAAGGAGGCAAGAAATGCGTCCAGGAGAATGGATTGGCGTGTGGTCTGGTGTTTTATTTGTGTGGTCGGAGAGGAAAATGGTCCAAGAGGAGACAGCATACCTGCCTCTGACATTGACCCCCGTTTTTATGCATCTCCTGGCCCGGGTCCAGCTGTAGTGCACACTACCAGTGACCAGGTGCCCCTCCCCCCAACCCACCCAGGACCACAGTGATCAGCACCGCATTCCTTCAAGGACAAATTCACAAGGTGCCTGTGGCAGGAATGCATCTGCTCAGCTTTTAGCCCTCAGGTTTATGAGCCCGCATTTTAAATAGATGTAAGATAGACCCATTAAATAGACATAAAATAGACCTACTGAGGACCTGAGAGCTTAAGAGCTTAAGATCTGAGCGTGAGGAGGAGCTCATCTGTGGAGCCTTGGGGGTAGTGATCCCAATAATATTCACAAGAGGGCCCCCCTTTCTTGGGAGCCCGAGATTTCCCAGAGCTCAGGGGGAGCCAGGATTGGACGCTGCCCACCAGGAAGAATAGGGGGAGATGTCAGAGTCTGGAACCTTGAAGACTGAAGAACGCATCGGTTTCTCTTCTCTTTGTCATTGTTCCTCATTGTCCCCCACCCCCACGGGCAAGCACTGCTTTCACAGAACGCTAGCAGGAGTTGAACCTTGAGCAAATCCTGACCAGAGGCAAGGGAGTGCAGCAGAGGAGGATGCCAGGTCCATCGGACACTGTTCCCATGATGCCTAGCATGTCCTGCTCCCACCTGTGATGATCCCCACCCTGCACCCCGCCCCCCCCCCCCCAGGGAGCTCAGCCTCCCGTTTCTTAAAGCAGCATCCATCCCTGCATTTCCAAGCGGTGCCGGCTTTGGTCTGGTTTTGATTTGGTTTTGAATTTGAAGGCAGAGGTAGTCGAGAGAGAGAGCAAGCTGTGGGTACCAGGCAGGATCCTTGTGGCACTGACCCTGCCGCCATCATCCCTGCGGTGTCCTTGGAAGCCACCTGGGTCCTGTGTTCATGTTGGTCTCGCCTCACGCAGTGCTCACACCTGGGTCCGTCTCTTCCTTCCTTAGACACGCCAGGGGAGTTGTTCACCACGTGCACAGCTGGGTCCTTTCATTCTCGTGTTATGTTTGACTAATGAGAATCCTCCAGAGGTTTGTCTCCTGTTCGAGTGAGGGGCAGAGTGAGCCGTATTTGTGGTTTGGGGGACTTCTGAATTAAAGTCACGGTCATTCATTCATTCCACAAGCATTCATTGGACATGCACTGAAGTCACATTCACTGCCCCTGACCTTGCCCCCGGCATCTTCTCCCGACTTGTTCTTCCACATGTTTCGCCAGCCGTGAACACCTGGGGGGCAGGGATTAGACTCTGGGCGACGAGAAGCTGGAGGTGGGCTAGGGCTGAACCACACAGGCTGTGACCGCTTTTCTTACTGAAGGTTCCCCACAGGCTGGGCCCTGGGCCAAGTACTTCACCCACATCATTTCATTTAATACAAGTAACTCTAGGAAAGTGGTGCTATTATCATTCCCATTATGAAGATAATGAAACTGAGGTTTGAAGAAGTCAAGTAGCTTGTCCAAGGTCACATAAGTTTTATGTGGCAGCTCAGGTATGACACCAAAGCCCATGTCTTGACCTCTAGGCTGTGATGGTCCTTTAACATGTAATCCCAGGACCTCAGGTGTCACCCAGGTGCAGCCGCCATGACTTGGCCGCCGGCTAGAGAGCTTTCGATTTATGTTGGTGGCACACGCACCACATGGGAAAGACAGGATCTCGAAAACCGAGGGCCCTCGTGTGGGTGGCAGTGACGGCCCTACCTCTCTTATCAGGTGTGGTGGAGGACGTGTGTGTCATGGAGACCTGGAACCCAGAGAAGGCGGCCAGTTGGAACCAAGCCCCCAAACTCCACTACCGCTTGGACTATGACCAGCAGAAGGCAGAACTGTTTGTGACTCGCCTGGAAGGTATGACTTGTATTTGACGTTCACGGGCTTCCCGTGTGTCCGTCTCCCCTGGAGGAGCTGTACAGGAGGAACGGGAGCACCTGCGGCTGGAGGGAGCGCTCGGTGCTGGGTTCGCACTCTAAAGAACAGACCCTGAAATGTGTATATGTGGGGGGTGAATCTCTCTCTCTCTCTCTCTCTTTCTCGTGTAACATTCATAGTGGAGATTCTTGGTTGGCAAACATCTTTCCTCCAAATGGTGATTCAGGGGCCAGGTTTCTTCTGTTAGAGGCTCCATAATCCTCTTGGGCCTCCATGTCATCTGTATCTAGCAGGTGGAGAGAGACAGAGGAAGAGAGAGAGAAGAGGGAGAGAGCACAACCACCCCTTAAAGGCCATGACCACACAGATCATGCATCACTCCTGCTCAAATCCCATTGGCTGGAACTCAGTCACGTAGCCACTGAATGCTAAGGAGCAGGTGCTCAGCAAAAAGAGGAAATGGGTTTTTGGTGAATAGCCGGCTGCCTCTGCCACAGGTTCCTTTGACATCAAATGGACTTGGTGGGGGATAAGGAGGGTGTTCTGAATGGTCAGCAAAATTTCTGTAATCCAAGGACTGGTCCAAAGGGGTCAGGGTGTCCCTGGTCTCTCTACCCCAACAATTTCACCATCGCCACACAAAGCTAAGTCTCTGCAAAGGAACTGGGGCCAACAATGGCCATCCTATGGCAGCTGGGGTTTGGAAACTGTGAATAGAAGAAATTGGACTTTTGTCTTAAATTTTATATCTTTAAGGGGCATATTCCCTTTTTATTTTCTTTCAAGGTTTTTTTTTTTTTTTTTAGCATTTTCATATACTTTATTGCATCTGGTCTCCCCAGTAGTCCCATTTAACAGATTAGGAAACTGAGGCCTAGCACATCAGGTGACTTGTGTGAGATCACTCCAGAGGCCGGGCGAAACCCATTTCCCCTGAAGCTCTGTGGAGAGTTCTGACAGCACGCATGGCCTCAGTTCTTCATCTTCTCTTCCTGGGACAGCTCAGCCACCATCTCCCCAATTCTCAAAATTTCTGGATACGTCCCCATCGCGGAGCATTAAAAACATCAGAGTTCAGAATATAAAACAACAGAGTGGCCAAGAGCTTCACATCACAAATGGTTGTCTGGTCAATATTTAAAGTAGGAAACAAAAAGTTAGAGTGTCAGAGCGCTAAAGGCCTCAGTAGTTTGTGGGCCCCCGGGTCTTGGGGCAACCTCAGAGTCATGGGTGGGAAGGGCTCTGGGGAGCAGCCAGTCCTGTCCCTGCTCCCCAGGGAAGCCAGCATGTGCGGACATTGGCCACATCCCAGGATCTCCTAAGTGTCTTCCTGAAAGGCGATTTCACAAAGCCAAGGTGGCCGGCCCTGGGGCTTTCATACCCCTGAGGCCATGGCCATGGTCATGCGGCCGCTCAAAGCAGGCCTGTGCTTCTCTTCTCCCCTGGTCCTTGAGAGGCCCCGTGTCGCGTTGCTCTCTCTTTGGCTGCAGCTGTGACCAGCGGCCACGACGGAGGCTGTGACTGCTACGTCCAAGGCAGCGTGGCCAACGGGACGGGCACCGCGGAGGCCCAGACGGCCCTGAAGAAGCGGCAGCTGCACACCACGTGGGAGGAAGGCCTGGCGCTCCCCCTGGCGGAGGAGGAGCTCCCCACAGCCACGCTGCGGCTGACCCTACGGACCTGCGACCGCTTCTCCCGCCACAGCGTGCTCGGGGAGCTCCGCCTGGGCCTGGATGGGGTGTCTGTGCCCCTGGGGGCGGCCCAGTGGGGGGAGCTGAAGACGTCAGTTAAGGTAGGTGACCTTGCGCCGGGAAAGCGGAAGTTTGTTTGTGGAGCGTGACCGTGGCGGGGCTGGGCCAGTGCTCACGAGACGAGCTTCACAGACCTTCCCGGGGTGCGCGCGGGCGCGTGTGCGTGTGCGTGCGCGGGCGCGTGCGTGTGCGTGTGTGTGCGTGTGCGCGCGCCTGCCCGCACGCAAGGATGCCTGGAGTCGTGAACAGGGTGGAGGAGCAGACTCACGGCCCAGGCTCTGGAATTTCTGGAGTCTGGTTTTGCTTCTAGCTTCCACGTAAGGTCCCCTGCCATGATGGAAAACACATTACTTGTGAATTGGTCCTGAAGCGGACAGCAATGGCCTCGTAATTTTATTTTATTTTATTTTGTTTTGTTTTATTTCGTTTCATTTTATTTTATTTCATTTCATTTTATAGAGAGACAGAGAGAGAGAGAAAGTAAATGGGGGTGGGTCAGAGAGGGAGAGAGAGAGAGAGGCTCTTAAGCAGGCCCCACACCCGGCATGGAGCCCAAGACTCAATCTCATGACCCTGAGATCATGACCTGAGCTGAAATCAGGAGTCGGGTGCTCAACCACCTGAGCCCTCCAGGCACCCCAGTAATGGCCCCATTTAAATCTGCCTATATTCCCTGTGTCCCTACTGTGTGCCAGGCACTGCTGGGGAGATGAGCACTGTGTAGAATGCTTCTACCCAGACTTTACAGGCCTGAAGGATAAATTGGAACAGACAGGTGACAATGACAAGGATGACCATGATAGTGGACATGCTTTGAATTCTAAGACATGGAAGAGAGGCCTAACCTAACTCTGATGGAAAGTTCTAGAAGGCCTGGTGTGAAATGGTCTTTGTGCTGGGATTTGAAGGATGGACAGGGCTGGGGGCAGCCCCGGAGCCCAGCCCTGGCATGGTTCTCCCGTCCCTCTGCTGTCAGGGGAGCTGAGTGCGGGAGGAAGGTCTGCTGAAAGGCTGCATTGTTCAGAGAGGGGGGCCCTGAGAGAACAAACCATCGGTCCTCCCTGGCTAGGGCAGCGAGGCCTCGGAAACGTCAGGGCTGTAGGACGACGTGTGGTTATTTAGGCCCTGGGGTCAAGGCTTCATCCAAGGAGCCTAGAGAGAACTTTCTAGAAGATCTGTCTCAACCAGCTGGTTGGCGCCTTCTCGGCGAGGCTGCATAGCCTACAAAGCCCTAAGTGTTTTCTACAAGGCTTTACAGAAAACGTTTGCTGACTCCCATGTGAGAGTAATAAAATACTAAAAAGGACATTCATTTTGGGGTACTTATCTATCAGTTGCTGCTCTTAGAACTTTACCTCAGTTCTTTCCCAGAGCGGGTGGGTGAAGATGACGCTGTGACTCATTTACAGACGTGGAGACTGGGGCATAGAGTAGCTGGGTGGCCCCTGCAGGGTCACCCAGTGGGGACGCTGCAAGCGGGACCTTGCGGCCAGGCTGGTCTAGCTCTGAGTCCTGTGCTGTCCTCTCACCACGGCATGTAAGTGACCTACGGCGTGTGAGGGAGGCTCCATCAGCAGGAGCCTTTCCTGACGGACACTTTGGGTCCCTACCTGCACCCCTTTGTGCTAGAACCTCTTCCTTGCCTTATTTTTCTCTCTTTCCCAGGCTCAGAAAATTGATAAAAATTGGCAGCCACTCTCAGCCGGAACCAGGCTGTTCCGAAGCATACTCTCTAATTAGCGTGTGGTTTGGGATTTATGCAGAATCACAGCGGGGGGCCCTGGCAAGAGGATCCCACACTTTGGTTTATTCGGCTGGAGAACCAGCTTTCTCTGGAGGTGGAGGGGGGGCTCCCCCAGGGCTTTGGAGACTTTGGTGCCACCAGGGCCGATGGAGCCTGTCTCTCTGGAAGGCTCAGACCTGCTATCATTACCCCTAGAAGAGCAAAATGCATTCATTCATCCCACGAATACCTTGCCTGGGTTTCCAGCCTGTGCCAGGCACGGTGCCAAGAGCTGGGGACACAGCAGTCACTAGGACCAGGCCCTGCCCTCCCAGTGCACACATTCCAATCCTCACGTGCTCAGAGGTGCCGCTGTGTCGCAAGGACTCCCCCATATCCTCGTGGCCCCCTGACCTGCTTCCACACACGTGAGCAATGTCAGATCAGAGGCCATCAGACCTAGGAGCTGGTGCCCAAGGCAGGGAGGGTGGCCGAGGAGGGTGTAGGCTGATGTGAACAAGGCCAGCAGAGCCTTTAGTAGCTCCTTAGCTCCTCTGCGGGCCAGAATGGGTTAACGGAGGGGCCAGCCAGGCTCCAGTTCTCGCCGGAAGACATTCAGCCAAAAAGCAGCAAGTGTGTCATCAGGGATCATAGAGCAACCCACTCCCAGGGCACCCCGAATGATTCACTGAGAGCCCAAGAGAAAGACGGGGGGCGGTGCAGGGTGAGGGTGAAGAAAGAGTTATTTTTGTCAGCAGGTACTTGGAGAAGCAGAGTTGAGGTGGCAGGTGCTGCTAAAATTATCTGGCTGGTGTGCAGCCCGCTGGGCTCATCCGGGCCCTAGGCGCCCTATGCAAAGGTGACGAGCCCTTCACAGGGCGATGGGGCCAAGCCCCCCTTGCATGGTCTGAGCGGAGCAGGATGCTTAAACTGGATCATCCTGTGGCTGCAGCATAGGTCACCCGTGGGCCTCCAAGAAGAAGCCTTGAATCAGGAGGCTGCGGTCCATCCTAATCTGTTGCTGCCCCTCTGGGTACCAGGACAAGTCCCTGAGCCTGGTTCCTTCACCGTGGAATGAGAGGTCTAAAGAGCCCTGGCTTAGGATCTGGGCTTCGGTATCAGACCAAACTTCCTTCAAGGCTCAGTTTTGCTACTTTCTTTACTTTGGCTACGTGACCTCAGGCGGGGACGTGCTCTCTGGAGCATCAAGATCTTATGCTTAAAACGGGAACAAGATTAGATCACTAGGATTTTTGTCGAGATTCAGTAGGATGTCGAGATTCAGTAGGATGTCTCACCCTTCTTTCTCACTGTGAGAAATAAGCCCACCCGCCCAGTCAAAGGAGGGACATCGAGACTCGGAGCACAGTGAAAGGAGGCTTTATTCAACGTTCTTACAAGAGCAGGTGTCTGATGGACAGGCATCCTCGGGGCAGTGACAGCAGACAATTTATCTCCTAGCATGAAGTCCCTCCCCTGATTCCTCATTGGCTGAGTACTACAGAGGTTACAGCCTTACCCGGAAGTGCCTATGCCCATGTAAGGCAAGAAGTGGTCTGATTGGACAAATGTACATTTCCTGAGGTGAGGCGGAGACTTTCAGTCCCTCCTCCCTTTGTTCTTTGGCGCATGCTCATTGCAAAGCCCGAGGAAGTAATCCCGAGAAACGGAGAGGGGGGAAGAAGAACCAGGAAGTGGAGTGTCTAAGGGTTTGGGACTCTTTGTGGGGGGGCCAGGGTTTGTACTTATTTCCAATAGGTTATAAACCTACTGTTAACTAGACAGCACAGCCTTCATTTGGCATTTCTGAAAATGAACCATTTCCTTTACTTCTCACACTCATAAATAGAGTGTGTCAACCCCAGGTCCTGGGAGCTGCTTTGTGTAGCTTACAGCCCAGTCGGATAGATAATGTCAACGCACCTAGCTCTATAAGTGTTTAGTCTTAGTTAATTACTCATGTCATTGCCAAAGTTCCTGGCAGCTCCCAAATCATTTTGTCACGTGACTAGTTACTTAGGGCTATTTGAATTGATGCAGTCATTGTCAAAGATATTGTTCCCAGAGGAAAAGGGTGATGGGGGCAGGGGGCTGGCCAGCCTCCTCCAACCTCACTCCCAAAGCCCAAACTGGCTCTTTCATCCAGAAACAATATTCCCAGTTGATAATCTCAAAGAGTGGTGGTTGTCCTTCTTGGATGACCGATGGTGATAATCACAGCAAACAGTTCCCATTCCACAAATGAGGAAACGGAGGCGTGGGGGGAGTTAAGTGACGGGCAGGAGGGCACACAGCCAGTAAACGACGCTCAGACCTCAGTGGTCTGGTACTGGAGTCCGTCACGCCACCTTTGGACTGTGGCAGGCGTCTGCCTCCTGTGGGGGCTTTTTTGGTCATTTATGTCCCTCAATTGAGTTGTTAAAATTCCATACAGATTCTTGTAGGAATTTCAGCGGAGACGCCGTGTAAACCCACAAACAGAGGAAAGGCGTGTCGGCTGTTTCACAGGGGGCATCAGCACCCCCTGCAAAGCGACATTATTGCCCATGGTCTCTGGGCTTCCTAACGTCGCATGCCTGGCTTTTTTTTTGTTGACATGGTCGGCCATTCTGTTGACCCAGCAAGGCCCTGCTCAGCATTTGTACATCACGTTATTGACTCTCGTGCCTCCAGGGGCTGAAAGGAATGATCTTTTCAAACAGAGTAAGAAATCTCAACTCCCCCCTGCCACAGGCACCTGACCGCTCGATTCTGTGGTTCTCAAACGGTGTCCCCTAGAACCCTAAGGTTCTATAAAGATACCCCAGGAGCTTGTGGGGGGTGGTGAAGGGTGAGAAGGGGTCCTGGCCCTCTGCTCCTGCCACATCCTAACTAGCATCTCTTCAATATGTCTTATATGTTGGGTTTGAACATATGATACTTGGAAAATCAGATTTTGTGGCAAAAGAAAAATTTTCTTGTTGAGGCACAAGCTACTTAGAATTCCTCTGTGCCCTCCTCCTCCTTCTGTAAGAAAGCAGTGCTCATGGGTAAGTGGTTTCTAGGGTGCCTGTTGGATACAAGTCCAGTGTGACCCCAGCCTCGGCCTTTAGTTGATGGGTCAGAAGCCACCCCTATGTGACGCTTCCCTCCCGTATCCTCTCCTCTGTTTCAGGAGCCGTCTGCAGGAACTGGAGAGGTCCTTCTGTCCATCAGCTACCTCCCAGCTGCCAACCGCCTCCTGGTCGTGCTCATCAAGGCCAAGAACCTCCACTCCAACCAGCCCAAGGCGCTCCTGGGGAAGGGTGAGTGAGAACACGCTCCCTTCTTTACATTCATATCCGTTCACACCTGGGCCAATCCCTTCATCAGGCCTGGGTGTGAGCTGCCTGGAGCTCCCTACCTTGCAAATGCACCATGAGAGAACCCAGTCCTGCCCGTGGGTCAGAGGAAGCCAGGGATAGGATTGTAGCCACAGACGGGAGCATCTGCACTATAGAGGAAACAGCCTAGCCCGTCACCCACACTCGGGTGGACTCCCCTCACCGGCGGGTGTCTGGAAGGCCAGCCCCTCCTGTCTCACCCACCGCAGTCTCTTCTCTCTTCTCAACATTTGTCAGCCTGCCGCCCCACACCAGCTCAGTGCGGATGCCGGCAGAAGGTGTGTGGGTGCCTGGGCTGGGGCGGCGTGAAACTTCGGGTGTCTGTGCCCCATATACCCAAATAAGCATCTCTTCAACATTCTGGAAGCCTCCATTTTTCCCTCTGGAAGCCCCAGCACAGACCCCGAGGCTGGGGGCCAAACAGGCTCTCTCGTCAGCCTGGAAGGCAGCACTGGTCAGCAGTATGATACCTGGACCCGGAGCCAAGTGCTCATAGCAAGGTATAAATAAAGCGATATTTATAGCAGGACACAAACTGAGAATCGTCCCCACATTCATGATCTTTGAGCAGACGATTTGGGGCAGAGGAAATCAGAAGAGCTGGTCTTGCCGACAGATTCCTGAGCCCAAGGCCAGAATTCAGTGCTTTCTCTCATCCCCTCCAGACAATTCTTTTCCTCCTACTCTTTTTTAAAAAAATTTTTTACAGCTCCTGTCAGGACCATTACAGCACAACCCTTTGTCTCTCAAATCTATCTGCCGAAATAACAAACTGGCCACCCGGGGATGATAATTAGAGCCATAAATACTGAGTAATGATTATTCTCACATTAGCTTGGAAAACTTGACTCATGACAACAACATCCGGGTTCTGAGCCTCGTGAGGTTCTGTGAAAGCTATCCTGTGCCGCTGTCCCGAGGGGGCAGCCCGTGGGGGCCAAGGCAGTCTGCCCTCACCCTCCACATGAAGCTGGGCCCTTGAGTAAAATTTATAAAACAACAGCTGAGAAGAACTCAGCCGACCAGGAGGAGACTTTCTATCCTAATAATCAACCAGAATACTTGGTGGACAACCAATGGGCTGAACACATGGGGGTGGCTTAGGTTTTCTGGTCTGAGTTTAAAATCCAGCTGAGCTGTTATCCTGCGCCCGGGCTGGTGTGGGGCATGAAGACCCTTGGAAGGGCTCTTGGCAAGTGGTGGCCGTGGCTTGCCCCAAGCCTGGGCCACCAAACGACCACCTTTCATGTATTACGCTATTGTGTGTGTGTTCCACACCACGGCCTAAGTTCTGTGGAGGCAGCTGGGTACTTTTGCTGTAGCTTCATGTCTAGGGCCACATAGTGGGCATTTAATAATTGCTGAATGAGTGCATGGCCCGGTGGGAGTGGGCCGTGCCCAGAGGGAGCCTCAATGCATATCTTGAGACGGAGACCCCATGTCTCCAGCCCCAGAGGGAGCATCGTCCCAGGCCTGCCACACTCCACCAGCTTACCTTCTATCTCTCTGTTTCCCCCAGACGTCTCTGTCAAGGTGACCTTAAAGCACCAGGCGCAGAAGCTGAAGAAGAAGCAGACAAAACGGGCCAAGCACAAGATCAACCCCGTTTGGAACGAGATGATCATGTTCGAGCTGCCGGACGACCTGCTGCAGGCCTCCAGCGTGGAGCTGGAGGTGCTGGGCCAGGACGAGGAGGGGCAGAGCTGTGCGCTTGGCCGCTGCAGCCTGGGCCTGCACGCCTCGGGCTCCGAGCGTAGCCACTGGGAGGAGATGCTCAAAAACCCTCGGCGGCAGATCGCCATGTGGCATCAGCTGCACCTGTAAGCAGCTGCCACGGCTCCTCCCCTGCCGGGCACAGCCCCGCCCCTCCAGCTCTGGCTCCTCCCCTGCCGGGCACAGCCCCGCCCCCCCTGCCCCACGGTCCTTCCGCGCGAAGTCTTCTTTGTGCCCCATCGTTATTCTGACACGTAGGGGACAGAAGTGTTTGCAAAGGCCAGGACCCCACCCCTCTCCTCCTACATTCTCATTTCTAAAACATGAACAGGGCAGGGCAAGTGTGGAAACAGGACACGTGGGTCCCACCGAGGAATGCGTTTTGCTCACCTGTGCTGTTGAAGAGACGCTTGGCAAATACACCCCACGTGCGGGTTTTGCAGGTGGGTTGGACGCAGAGAAAGCTTATTGTGGGGAATAATGTGAGCGCAGGACGTGTCTCTCTAAAGAGAAGCATTTCAAACATCATGGAGGAAATAAAGTGTCCTGGATCGACTCAGAGAATTAGGGATTGACAGTGTGGGATGTAATCTTAGCCAGCATTAAATCATGCCCCCCGCCCCCCCTCCCCCGTTCCGACGGGTCACAGCAAGAACCCAGCAGTTCTCAGACCTTAGTTTGTGAAGAATCACCAGCAGGTTCCCCGGGCCCACCCGTTGACATTCCAAATCCATCTTCTTGGCCAAAACCCAGGCCCCTGCAGTTTTAACCAGCACCGAGTGGCATTTGGAGACACCCTTTCTACAACATTCCAGGCAGGCTTCTCACAGTCCTTGTCGGGGCTGCAGTCCCTTGGGGCAGTCAGTTCCAGGGCATCCCAGTGGGCAGTGCAAAATGTGTGTGTGTTTGGGGGGGGGGGCTCTCTGGATTTTTTATTTAATTATTTTAATGCTTAATATTTTCATCTGTACTCTTCAGAACCTGTTCTGGGGCTGAATTTTGTGCTTTTTGTTTGATAACTGTCGTTTTATCTCAAACTCTGTTCATGTTATACTCGGGGAGACCTTCCTTGAGGAGCTGTACGTGGAATCCCTGTTGGTCACAAGGCATTCATTGCCACCTCTGCCAACATCACCAAAGGACCCTCTGAGTCAGATCCATCTTTTTCAGCATGCCAGGCATTCCAGAAGGAATTCGGTGTGGGGCCCATGTTCATTTAGTCTCTTCTGTCTGGCTCTGTGGAAGTGGAGAAGGAAGGTAACTTGAAATAGGAGATAAAATCTTGCAAATGTGCCTCCCTTCCTGAATTTTCAGGGCCTTTCACTTTAATCAGTAAGTAACCAGCAGCCTCAGTTTCCAATTCCTAACTTCTTATTCCAAATAGCTGCCCACATCGTCAGTTAAAGGATGAGTCATGTTGAGTGGGTATGATATTCACTCATGAACCAGGATTCCTGGGGTCTGTGGTTGGCCATCTATAAAACCGGACCAATGACATGGCAACTCTGTCTCTGCAAATGACATGGTAGATGAAACAGTGCTCAAACACCGTAGGCACTCTCTGGCTAAAAAACTCTTGGGCCACCCACCAGTCATCTTTAAGCTCCAAGATGCCAGCTGACAATGACTGGAAAGTGCCAGAAGCATCCCAGGCACTTCTGGACCCATGGATTCTGCACTGGGACTCTGCTACTGACCTCCAAACTGGGCTTTCAAGTGTCACCCAGTCCCATGACCCACAAGGAACACTTCGGCCAGATGGGTAAGGGCCATTCTTCATTCCTGCGACAAGTCAGGCCATTCTTGGTCTCTCCCTGAGAGTCTGAGCAGGGCCTTATCACCTTCTGACATGACTTTCCCTTTCTGTGCAGAAGTAGAAAAGCATCCGAAGAAACAGAAAAAAAATAACAGACCCCTGTTTCATTGGAAAGGCTTTCAGATAATTGGAGATCTTGCTCATTAAGGTTGACCACCCCCCTGCCAAGTGGTTTTTAGGCAAAACATTTGCTAGTGATTTCCCAGGACATGTTATTAAGGCTCCTCTCACGCTCCCGTCTGCCTGGTTTGGTTGGAGCAGCCACAAGAAACCAAAACATGTCCTATGTGAGCTGACCAGGATTCTCTTCTTGGCAACATCCACTACTTCAACGTAGAGAACTCTGGATTCTAGACTTAAAATCAGGAAACACAGGTTCTACTTCCTTATAAATCTATGCACCTGCCTCACAGCCACACTACGATATTTGAGGTGGGCTGGAGCGGGCCTCTGATGCCAGAAATATCAAGTCTGCCTATGGTCATTCCATCACGAGGCATCCATTTCTTTGTATCTCAAGGGTTTCGTTTTCCAGAATCCAGACTGAAGGCTGCGCCCGGTAGGACTCAGACATCACCACAGCATGGCTTAGTGTCACCCACCATCTCACTGAGCAGGCACGTTCAGAATGAGATAGGTTTTGCAGGGAGAGGGTTGTCCACTGGGTTCACTGGTCTGTTCCAAGAACCTAGAATAAAGCTAGCTCATGGACCCCCGATAAATATCTGTTGAATGAAACAATGAAAGAAAGATGGATAGGGAGTTGGCAGCAAAAGACACTGCAAGTGGCATAAAACAGTCTGCCCTGAGTCCTCAATGTTAAAAGCACTGGACGCCTCAGCAGTCGGCCTGAACATTCACATGTGAGCACTACCACTCACCTAATTGACAGACCTTAACTCTTCATAAATGCACCTCGTGAGAGAAGAGAATATAATTGCTGCACTCTTCCACCAAAACTCCATCTTGGTAAATTTAAATTGCCCAGAGATACCAGACTGCCAAATCAACAAACCTTAGTGATCTTCTCTTCTGTGTACCTTATACCAGACACATTTGCAACCTACTCCCAAATTAGTCATTGAGCCTGTGTGAGTTCAGCTGATCATTTCTGAAAGGAACACCTTGTACCTGGCCAGGGAGCGTTTCCTAAAAAGGGCATGGAGCAAGATGAAAATATGATGAGAACCCATCGCAGACTGGCCTGTGGCCTCCAAGGCGACCTGGATGGCGATGGGTATTCACTCTCGTTAATCTGCAACTCCATTTCTTACATCAAATCGGTGTGCGTTTGCTGAGTGCCTATTGGCCAAGACCTTGCACGTGTCTGTCCATTTCAATTTGAGATATGACTCTTGGTGTGGGTTGAGTGACGCAGCGCTCCAAATGAGCCTGTGTAGAGAGGATAAGGTCGGAAGACGGGCTCTCCAGGGACAGTACCCTTGGGATGTAAAGAAGTCCTGCGGGGAGATAGTCACAGCCTAAGACAGATCAAGGCGAGGACCCCCGAGAGACACAGACTCAGTCTTTGTGATTTGTTTCTGCCGCCTGTGTTTCCTGTTGTCAGTGCTAAGTGTGTGTCTGTTTTGCAGTCATGAACGGAAGCACAAAAAGACGCATGAGACATTGTAGTCCTATGTCTGGTGTCACCCTTGGGAGCACCAACCTTTCAGTGGTAAATAAATAATTTCCAACTAGGTCAGGTGCCTGGTGTTTTGGTTTTTTTTTTCTTTTCACTTAATATTTTAGACATATAAAATGTGCAAAAAATAATTCGATGAACACTCATATGCCACTGCCAAGTTTTATAACACTTGACAAAAGTAGTCAAAGTCCTCTCAAGTCCTTTACTCAGGAGACTGCCATGTCTCTCCCCCTGAGCATTTCTTCATCCCTTCACTACACGTATATGTAAACCCTGAGCAGCGTAAGAGTATTTTTGTGTGTTTTAAACTTTATTTAAATTGCATCCCACTATTGCTCCACATTAAATTTTTTAAGCTTTTTTTTTTTTTTGAGAGAGAGAGAAACTGAGCAGGGGAGGGGCAGAGGGAAAGGGAGAGAGAGATCCCCAAGCAGGCTTCACGATGTCAGTGCAGAGCCCTGTGTGGGGCTCAGTCTCATGAACTACAAGATCATGACCTGGGCCCAAATCAAGAGTCGGACGCTTAACCGACTGAGCCACCCAGGCACCGCCTCCCCACGTTGAAACTTTGAGCCTGATGCACGCAGATATATGGAGCCCTAGTTCATTCATTCACTCATTCATTTATTCATTCATTTATTGCTGTATAATATTCCATTGTATAGAGATGCCAGAATCCCATTCTCTTATTGACGTACATTTAGATGTTTCCTTTTTTCTTTTCTATTACAAGATTGCTGTGGGCATTCTGGTGTGTGTGCCCTTGTTCACGTTTCTCTACGGTACGTGCCTAGGAGGGAGAGAATTGCTGAATCATAAAGTACTCTGTGTGTATGTTTGCGTGTGCACGCACCTTGATAGCTTTGCTTGAGCCCTGAATCAAAACAGCTACATACAAACAGGGGTACAAGCATTGGGCATGGCCTCTTGGGGCTCTGACTTCATTCTTGAGAAGAAAAAATGAGGCAGAAACTAGAGACTTCTTTCTCTAACATCCCCAAAAGGAACACCCCTGTCATTGGTAGATCAGTGCAGCAGCCAGTAGTCTCTTGTGTTCCAGAAGGTGGGCAGGGACAAGGGGACTCCTGGAAGCCTGCCACCATAGGGCCTCCTGGTGGCCCCTGCAGCCCTGGCCTCTGGAGGCAGAGCCTCTGCCATTAGGCAGAGGGCGGGGCCTGAGTTTCACGGTCTTAGGGAATCAGCCAGGTCTGGTTAAAAGTGAAGTTCTTAGAAAGGATACGTGATCCATGAAGAAAGCCAGGAGATGTGTCTGCTTCCCAAGGCTGTGCATATAATTCCTTATGTTATATTATACACATATTTATTATATTTTAATGAGAGCCAGGATTTTTATTTTCATAACGGAGTAGAAGTAGGTCCTATCTCACAGAGCCAAATATAGACTGTTTCCCAGATAACTATGAATATGGCCCACTAGAGCCCCAAATGAATATTTGAGAGTCTGGAAGAGGGCAGAAGAGTTAATTATCTTACACCAGGCTTTCCACTGAACCGCCTTAAACAGGAAGCTCTGTCCCTGCAGAAGGACTCAAGTCTAGAGCCCTGCATTTAGGAGCTAAGAACTGGCAACCCGGCATGGCCCTGTCACTTTGTGGCCTCGGGCAAGTCACTTGCCTTCAGCCTCAATGTCCCTATCTGTAAAATGAATTCAGGCCAAACGATCACTAGCTTTAAGGTTTTGCGATTCTGTGATCTAGACTGGCAACAAGGTGCCTTCCACACACATTCTCGGTCTCCCATCTCATACAGCAAACAAGCTAGACCCATGTCCCTGTGTACCTGCTCTCTCTGCCCCAGGCCAAGCATCTTCTAACAGTCCCTCCTGACAGCCACCCACTCTTCGAGACGACATACGATGTCACCTGAGGCTCAGAGTCAGCCTCCTCTCATGTGCTTAACTGCTAATGCAGCTGGTGGTAATTTTCCACCCAAGACGTTTTATTTTTTTATAGCCAGCCGGAAGCACCACCATTCCAGAAGCTCAGAGCCCTGGCATCTGTTCTGTCTCCCTTCCAGGGCAGACACCCGGCAAGGCTAGAGCGGCAGGATGTGCTATGGATAGATTGAGGGGGTTGGGCATTTTCTTGTTGCGCTTGTTGAGGGACCGGTTCCATTCTCCCCTCCTTCCCTTTCCTGCAGGTGAGCCAGCACAGATGGTCCTTGGCAGGAACCTCAGAAACTTCCCCAAGCCCCAGAGGGAGGCAGACAAGTACCTGGGGAGGTGGGAGGAAGTCAGTCTTGGGACCGGAAGCCAGGCGTTGCCAGGGAAACGGGTCTAGTGGTGGCCACCAAGTGCTCAGGGCCCCGAGGCAGTTCTTCTTCAGTCAGGTGTGGTCTCCCCTCAAGCAGCCAGGCTGGAGCTTGGGTTCCCGTTGCAATTTCCCAGCACTCCTTCTGGGTGTTTCAGGACACCCCATGGGCAAGTGGGTGATGGCAGAAATCCTGCTGCAGAAGCCCAGGCGCTCCGGCCAGGGACGAGCTGAGAGAAACTTGTTTTTCCAGCCAAAACCAAACAGAACATCTCTGCGGCCCCTTTTCCCTTGAAAGCCAGCAGGATGAGCTCTTGAGGCAGGAGAGTCTCCCCTGAGGCTCTCCAGACTGAGAAGGAGGAGGTGAACCCCACTCAGGCAGAGGGGTTCACGTCAGCTGTCAGCATAGGCGACCTTGTATTAAGAGTCTCAGGTGACCCCTGTAGCCCCAGGAATTCGGGGTGAAAGATGATGGCAGTGGGGAACCACACAACTTCCTACCACCTGCGTCATCCTGATCTAAGAGGTAACAATGTATACCGAGACTGACGATAAAGAGCATGCAGTAGACCACTTCCCTGTGCTAAGTGCTGAAGACGCAGACTCAGATACGTGACCTACCTAAGGTCTCACAGCTTATAAGAGGCGGGGTGGGGGGGGTATTGAATGTGGTGTCCTCTAACCCTAAAGTCCAAGCTCCGACATACGGCCAGTGGCCAAGCATCTTTACTGAAAAGGTAACCTGGATATGCACACAGTGGCATTAAAATGCTCCCTGGTTTCATTCTTTCTCATCTGGCCATTGGTAGCAAATGGATGGAACTTGAGGGTGTCATGCTAAGGGAAATAAGTCAGGCGGAGAAGGACAGATACCATATGTTTGCACTTATAAGTGGAACAGGAGAAACTTAACAGGACCATGGGGGAGTGGAAGGGGGAAAATATTTGGGGAGAGGGAGGGAGGTAAACCCTGAGAGACTCTTAAATACTGAGAACAAACTGAGGGCTGATGCGGGGGGTGGTGATGGGCATGGAGGAGGACACTTGTTGGGATGAGCACTGGGTGTTACATGGAAACCAACTTGACAATAAACTATAGAAGAAAATAAATAAATAAAATGCTACCTGGAACCATGGACTGAGAATTACCAAGCTGAAAGGAGCTGGAAAGTTCTCTTTGCTCAGGGAAAGAGGAAACCCCTGCCTGGATTCGAAGAGACCATTACTCAAGGGACAAGAGCAAGTTGGAGTGGAAGATACCTCAAGAGGCGCCTCAGGGGCGACCTTCAGCTTTGTATAGAGAAGAGGCTGGGTCAAGTCCAGATGTAGCCAGGCGTCAGGTGCAGGGTCATCCTGATCAAATGGAGAAACTAATACAGAGACAGATGAAGTGGAAGAATCCAGAACTTCCCCATTGACCAACACAGCATTCATGGGATTATACTTTTATCAGGTGCTGCTTAAAGTCATTGCAATAAACATTGATTAAATGCCTAGGATGTGACAGGAACGGCACACAGTGATCTTAGGAAGTCTCCGCTTTTTCTTGTGGTCTTTACAACCTAGAGGGTGAAGACCAGACATACAACAATCACACACACACACACACACACACACACACACACACACACACAGTGGCAGAGATAAGAGTCTTGAAAGAAAGTAACAGGAGGAACAATGGACAGTGCCTCCAGGGCGCCTATTTAGAGACAGAAGACCTCTCTGAGAAGGTGGTATTTTAGCTGATCCTAAAGACAAGGAGAGCTCAGCTCCTTAACCATCAGGGGGGAACCGCCCCAGGCAGAGGGCCCGGGTAATGGGAAAAGAGCTTGGTGAGCATGAGGAACTGAGAAGGGCGGGGTGGCTGGAGCCCCAGGCAGAAAAGGTCATAAACTTAGGCCAGGAGGTCAGCAGGGGCTAGATTGTGTAGGGTGATGGTCATGCTCAGGACCTTGGATTGGACTTCAAGGTCAATGGGAAACCTCTGGAGAGTTTTAAGCAGAGAGGACGCCATGACTAGACTGGTGTTTTCAAAAGATCACTGTAGACATCGTCACATGGCAGTCCCTTGGGTCTTCAGCGACTAGCCAGTGTCATGAGCCATCTCTCTGAGGTGAACTCAACTTGTCCTTTGATTCTCCGAGAGGAAAGTTGGGGAGCATCTGGGGGAGAAAGGGTAAAGAAGGGAGTGGGCTAGACTTCACTGTCTCCAAGCCCAGCTTGGGGGGACCAACCTTGTCACCAAGTACAGATGGAGGACCTTTCCTTTCCTTGTTTCCCAGTGATGAAATCATGAGTAGCTTCCAGCTATGACTGCCAATGTATGCCAAATCCGGATGGCCAGCAACGGAGTGCGGGCTGACGCCGGTTCACCTGGGCTGGGTGGACATGGACAGCAGTGGCCCTTTGCTCCTTACTCTCCTATACCCCCTCTTCTGGGAAAAGAAGAGGACCAGAACATTCCATGGGCCTTGTGGGGTGGCTTTCCCAACAGGGAGCCTCGGAGTGACCAACTGAGTGGGCCTGGGAGGGTCACAGGCTGAGGCACTAAGAAGGCAGAGATTAAGAGAAGGGGAGAAGGACGGCCCCTGAAAGGAAGCCAGACTAGGGGGGAGCAGAAGCTGAGAGTAGGGAGAGCTTAGTATCCTGAGAAGAAATAAAAACACTTATCCTTTTGTCTTTGTTGAATGTGTCTTTATTGAATGTATGCCCATCTTTTTTCTAAAACAATTGGGGCACAGCATCACTTATCGCTCACCCCCATGCCAGGGCCATTAGTAAGCCAGTGGGGAAAGACCCCCCGCACGCCACCCCAGGGGCCAGGTCTGCAGGTGGAGAACCATGCAAGGCAGTTGGCGAGAACATCCAAACAGCAGTCCGTCCGCAACCGCTCAGTGTGTGTTTCCTCCAAGAGTCTCTGGGGGATAAATGCATGTGGGGGCAGGCAGGTTTATTTTAAACGGTTTCATTACACCTCCTTTTGGCCAGATAGGTGGGGGAGGCATGTAGGTCACCTGCTGCAAATGGACTTGACTCGGGGAGCGGGGGGGGGATGAGAGAGGCAGGAAGGGGCTTAGAGGCCCCTTCTAGCACCTTCCAACCTGGTAGCAGGCAGGCTCCTCTCCTGACCCTGGAGCCTTTGAGACAGGACCCATTCTGGATCCACCAGAGCCCAGTCCTGGGACGGAGGCAAAGAGGCAGAGATTCAACGTTGGTGAGTAAATTTAAATGCTTTTATTAACAATCTTCTTACATTACAAGGATAATATGACAAAAGGAAAGTTTCTGTGTACATATTATGATAAACCAACATAGCTCTATTTGTATCCAGTGTTCTAGGCCCCTTCACACAGGTACTATAAAGCGTAGTCTGCAAAATAATAACGTCAAGAGGTTGTTTTCTCAAGAAAGAAAGTATTAACATATTAATATGTATGTGATAATAGACTCCTAGGTATTCCCCTCCCCCCCAGTTTTATTTTTCCTTTGTGATTGAAATGAATCCGTTCAGCAGCGTGGGGGTGGAGAGGAGGAGAGAGACAGGGCTGCCAAAGAACAAATCTGACTGCTGGCTCTTCCCGAGAGACCAAAGTGAAGACGGAGGGGCGCCCGAGGGCAGACTGGCCCTTGTCTTCTTATAAGCAGTATTTACTGTAACCGGCTGTCCTCACCTGGACGGAGGGCACGGTGCCCATGAGGCCCATGGTATGCTCTCTCTCTGAGGTACAGTGCATCGTGGATTGCTACCCGGGGGGTGCCCACCCCTGGCCACGGGTCTGAGCCGCCGCCAGGGGCGGGAAGGCTCCGGCCGGCCTGGTCTTTCTGGAGGCACTGGATTTGGAGACCCAGTGGGCAGCCAGCTGTGGCTCAAGGAGACCTGGGCAGACGTGGAGGGGAGAAGAGGTGGGCATTGGCGGAACAGACCTGCCCCAGACCAGAGGTGTAGGGGTGGGTCTGCTGGAAACTGAGGTACGTTGGTGGATGGCAGGGAAGAGGAGGACGTGGGGTCACCGGAGGCTTGGGGACAGAGGTAAGGGCCTTTGAAGAGCCGAAAGGCTCAGGCTGGTCCGGAGCTGAGGGTGCAGCTGGTGGCTGTCTCCTATCACCTGCAGCCCCATCAGCCCCTCCTCCCCTACTTCCACCTGGAGAAGAAAGGGTAGAGAGAAACCTGGAAGCCATCGGGCTCCTGATTTGGTCAGGGACGCCCAAGCCCTCCGTTGCACTGCCAGCTGCACCAGTGGCCGCCGGAGACCCCCGGCCACACCCTCCCAGCCTGGGGCCCGAGGAGCAGTAAAGGCCAGGGAAGGTGTCCTCCCCAGTGGAAGCAGATAAGCTTGGGGCATCCGGCTCAGCCGCTGCCTCAAGTCACAGAATCAGAACAGTGTACGTGAACTAAACCTGTCTGGTGCGGCGGCGGTGGGCTGAGGGGTCACGGGCCTCCACGCGGGAGAGGGGAGAGCGTTGTCCTGAGTACAGCCAGCGACGGCAGCTGTGCAAAGCGGGCTGAGCCAAAGCCCTGCTTCTGAATTTGAGTGTTCGTTGAAGTTCTGATTGGGGAGGGGAGGAGGAGGATTATATCTCTCCCACCCTTCTTGGGCGCCCCAGGGCCGGAGAGCTTCTGCGTAGGGGGCAGCACTGGCTGGAGAGGTTCCCCCTGGCCCGCTTCACCCCGGCAGCGCCCTGGAGTGGTGGGTGAAGGAGGTGGGCGGCAGCGGTACTTCAGAGGCTTGGCCTCTAGGGGTCAGCAGAAGCACCTAAGTGGGGGAAGGGCGGTGTCCTCCCTGGGCCCCTCTGGGTCCAAGGTGCACCTTTCCTATTGCCAACAGTGCTCCTTCCTGGGGGGGTGGGGGCTAGGTGGGGAAACTGTGCAGCGGCCCCTTCACCAGGGCCCAGAGCCCACGGCCCAGGGCCAAGCATCAGTGGCCACCTGCGCGTCAGACTGCAGGGGGCGAGAGGGGTCGTGGGGGGCACTTCGGCTGGAGCTCAGAGGGTATCTCCTTCCAGCTCAGCCCAAGCCTGCAGTAAAGGAGAGAAAGTGCGCGGAGCCGGAAAGGGCAGAGGCCCGGAAGCTCTCCTCGCCTGCACCGTGGGCGGAGGCACCGTCCCAGGCACACGCGGCCCCCCACCCCGGCCTCCGCATCTCCCCCCCCCGCCCCCCGCATAGGCTCTGCCTCCTCCCTCTTTGCACAACACAGCGACAGGCTTTCCCGTTGCTCTCCCAGCTCTCTATAGACTCTATTTTTATATCTATTTAAAACATAGAAATGTATAAATATATAGGATATTATTTATAGATATATAGACGTGATTTAATCTCTTACTCTGTGTGTATACGTACTGCATATGTCCATATATACAATATATATGCTGTCGCATCTCTATGATACACTGCACATACCCCCTGCTTCCATACGCTCTCCTAGGGAGACTGGATTGCATAGGTATTTCCAGGGCAACACCACTTGAAGGGATGGGGCAGGTCGGGGAGGGGGGAGGGAAAGCCAGATGGAAGAGGAGGGCTGTACCATTTTCCTCCCCAAAGGGCACTTTTTCTCCCTCTGGCTAACACACAAGGATCACCTCAAAGCTTCCTTAAAACATCACAGCTCCGTCCACTCAACGAAAGGACCCTGTGAGCAAGGAACAGGAGCGGCCCCTCCCTCCCAGGTCACCTGCTGTCCAGACACGCCTTTCTCACGGAAGGAAGTCTGGCCTCCCTGCTTTGGCTGTCCCTAGCCAGGTCAGCCACTTGAAGGCGTGAGGGGGCATGAGGTCCAACGTCACTAGAACCCTCTGCACAAACCGGGCATAGGACCCAGAAAAAGCACAGATTCTAACTGGAGATCAACCCAGACCACAGGCCAACACCAGATCCAGATCCAGAATTCCTATTCCGAGAGGGGATGGGAGGGAAAACGCAGGGGGAAGAATCTAGAAAAGAAGCTCTACTTCAACCCCAGGCCACCTCCTGGACCCCACGGGGCTCAGGTGAACAGTAGCCCCACAGCCCAGCTGGGCCGAGCCTGTAGTCCATTCCTGTCTGGCTTGCGATCATTTTCGGCATTCTACGTGCTTTTCCCTGGTTCCTCCTTCTCGGTATCATGTCCAAACAAATGGAAGATATTTAAACATTACCCTAAATAATTACAAGGTCCTTCCTCCAAATGCAAGGTTGACACAAGCAAGTCAATGAGAAGGGGAATCAGCAGGAGAACTCAACATGGAAACAGGCAGCGGGGCTGGGGCGAGACCCCCACCTGCCCTAGGCCCAGGGCCCAGCACCAAAGCCAGCCATGCAGACACCCCGGAGCTCAAGCCTGCTCTCGTTCCCAAGTGAGGATCAGGAGACGCGGGTCTGCCACGCACCACGGGATGTCATGGCAGTCGTGGAAGAAAATCAAAATCAAAATCAAAACCCTGGTGTTTTGGATGCCTTGACTCTCCTATTCGACCAGGCAGGCAAAACGCGGGGGTTCTGATGTGGCAAGACTTGCAGACAGGGCTGGGCTCTTCTCGGGGTTCACATATACTGGATGGCAGGGGGCGTCCTTTTCCTCCATCAAGGAGAAGCAAGAACCATCTTAATCCCAAGGGCTTGTGGCTCCCAGGCTCTGCAATGTATCTACTGGGCACACATGGCCATGAACCTGAACTCCCTTTCCCACCCTCTTCAGTGAGCCAAAGTCATTCACTAGCTGGCCCAATTAGGACACCGTCTCAACTCCGGAGACACACATGTCATTCTAAGCCAGCGGCTCACTCTCCTCTGCAGTGACCACATCTGGGATGCGAGGACTGTCCGGCCACAGCTTTTTGTACCCAACAAAGGGAGACTGGGCTAAGCAAGCACGTGGTTCCCTGGGCGAGACCCTGTGGGTCCCATGAGCCCAAGAAGCCTTTCACACGGAGGCGGAAGAGTGGAAACTCCTGTTAGAAATCACATGCAGCATTCACAGGCTGGAAGTGCGGAGTCCCCGGGAGCACCCAGGTTGAAAAAAGACCCTGTGTAAATTGCAGTGGCGTGTCACCCAAATTGTTCCCTGGTTACCTCCTGTCCCAAGGTAAAGTGGCCTTCAGAGTGCCCAACACAACCCAGGCCTGGCTGGATTCAACACAAGTCATGAGCACCCAGAGTTCTAGTGTGCCTTGCCGAACTTCGAGAACGCCCCACCCCCACCCCAGGAGAGCTCAACCTGCCCCCCCACCCCCTGCAGCAATCCCTTAGGTGACCCGCTCATGCTCCTGGCCCAGAGGCATGTCATCAGCTCCCAGCTCTCCAGAGACACACGGCAGATGCTGGCAGAGGCCCAGAGGATCTTTCTCCCCCCCCCACCCCCCCACTTCTGGATAAAAATTTGACCTAATTTTTGCCATGAACTCTTGAAACAGTCATAGCCCTGACTAGTAGTACACAGGCAGACAGCGATGATTCTCGCTTCCTGGTTTTCAAATGAGCAGTGCAGGGGGTTGGCTCCCACTGTGGTCGAGGACGAGGAGTGGAAGGGGAAAGGGGAAGGTGTAAGGCAGCTGGTGGCTAGAAGAAAGGGTCCCAGCCTACTTTTCCCGGCCCCCACCAAGGCTCCCCTTACCGGCCTTCTCTGCCCCCAACCCATCTTACTTAGCCTGTGTGATATGGTAGTTTTTGTGTGCGGTGGAGAGGATGTCAGGGAGGGGAGGGCGTGGAGCCTTGTGCTTTGCAAGAGCACCCCACTTGACCACAATTACTGACCCGGATGGGAGGAGTGGGGAGTGGGGGGGGGGCACATCAGCTGAAAGGAGGGACGTGGTCCCAGGCTGGAAACACTGAAGCCCCAGAAAGAGCTGTGGTGTTTCCTTGCCAACCCCTGCTCCCTCCTTGTTCAGAGGAGGGTGGGCGTAGGAGGGACTGGGAAGGGGGCTGGTGGGGGCGGGGCGGTGAATGTCACCAGGCAGGGGTGCATTGATTTGTTGAACAAGGCAGCATATGAGGCCTGGCAGTGGGACAATCAGAGAAAACCGGGTTTTTTTGTTTTTTTGTGTTTGAACATGCTACATCACTGTCGAAAACAAACCAAAAAGTTTCAAAAATAATATATAATATATATATATATATATAATATATTTATATAATGAAAAGCTATCAACTAGCAGCAATGATTCTAAAGTTATCTTAGCACCAAGACCATAGGGGTGGGGGGAAGGGAGGTGTGCGAGGGTGGGGGGAAGGTACTGGCAGGACAAGGAAAGGGGAGTGACATATAGGTTCAGTGTTGATGACATTTCCATGACTGTTCTCAACAGTGGCATGAGGCCTCGGAGACAAGATAGACCAGGAAGGAAGGAAGCCACCACAGTTTTACGTCTGAGCCAAGCAGGTTGGAGACACAGGGGCCTTGCCTGTGGCCAGACCACCCCGCCCTCTGCCCACCCCCTGCCAAGTGAGGGGAACTGACCACGGACAACGTGCCTCTTCCTTCCTCCTCCGAAGATGACCTGCGTCCACAATACAGGGTCTCTGCATATCCAATATGCATAAATCAGATGTGGAAACATGAACAGAAGTTTTGAACAGCTCACGCACATTTTTTTTAAAACTCCCTTGCGAGGTATACTGGTAGTTAAATGAACAAAAGAGCATTGATCAGACTCCTCTAGCTTAAACCACTGCTTGCCCCAGGGAATAGGCAAGTGGCTATTTCTAAAGCTTATATTGTGGTTGTGTGTGTATACATGCGTGTGTGTGTGTGTGTGTGTACGCGTGCATGTGTAGGCTGATGCCTTGAAGAGTCCTGTCTGACCTCTTGTGTATTCCTTTTCTTTAGGACATCTCTACCCTGTTCCAAAAATGAGGCATTCGCAGGCAGAGACGCGATGCCCAGTCCCCCCACTGCCTCCCGGCAGGCTGGAGCGTTTCTTACCAGCCTTGTCACAAAAGAAGGTCTCAGTCTCTAGGGACCCTCCTTGGAGTTACGCGTAACTCAGGGCACGATTTACACCGACATCTCCTGCCACTGAAGTGTAGCAGGCATTGGATTATTAAATGAACAACAACAAAAAAATACCCCCAACACATTATATGATTATAAAGATAGAGCATAAATAATTCATGTAAATTGAATACATACTTTCCACTTTCCGTGTTTTTAGCCAAAAATCGCTGCCCTATTAGGGTCTGGACTTCTTGGCTCTTCCTTTCCCCCAAAGTCCTGGATCTGAATGGAATTATATTATTTGACCCCACAGCATGTGAGAACAGGAATGCAAAAAGATCCCCCCCGCCCAACACACACCTTGTCCCTTCCCCTGGATTTCAAGCTCAGTTGTAAGGAAGTTTTGCCTTCAGTATAACAGGTAATATCTTTAGGATCCAGGGGGCTGGAAGGAGGGAATCCAGAACCCAGAGACGGGAAAGGCGACAAGAGGTGGGGAGTGGTGGGCGTCACAGTTTGACCGACACGTGTGATTCTTAGCGAAGGAACGCTCAACAGGAAATGAGTGAAAACCTCTCAGAGAGCTGAAATCAGGGGGTGAGGAAGAAAGTGACACCCCCCCATCCAGACGCCCCACCTGCCCCCTCCCAAATCAGAGATGAGGCCAAGCACCCCCGTCCTACACCAAAACCGAGAAAAGAAAAGGCAGGACAGAACCCCAAATCCGACCCCCTCAACCCCCAAATGAAAACAAAAAACAAAAACAAACCACCTAAAGGTGATGACAGAGACCCGTCATTTTAGCTTAGGCTGTGGGTTGGCTGTTGGGCGGGAACGCGTGTGGCCCCGGCGCAGGCTCTGTGAGTGAAAACGGTCGCCAAGTGCATTGTGGCTGTCAGACCTTGTAGACAGGAGTCCGTTTCCAACATCGTTCCTCCGTGAAAGCTCCCAGTGGCTTCCGGTGGGTGTGTCACCTTGGTTTTTAAAAATTTTCAGTGTGGATTTTTTATATATATATATATAATATAATATATATTTATATAATATATCAAAGCTTATGAGTATAGATTAAAAAAATATTCAACAGCTTAGTGAACTCTGGGACGCCGGCCTCCTAGATGTCCGGGTAGAACTCTGACCCGTGGTCCACGGTCTGCAGCACCGGCTTCTGTTCTAGCGCCGACATCCTGCTGAGGACCTCGGCCGACAGCGCGTAACTGTTGCCAGACTTCTCCTCGAACCAGCTGTCCAGGGCCCGCTTGGCATCGAAGCTGGCGATGGGTGGGCCGTTCACGGCGATTGTCAACAGGTCGCTGAGCTGCTCCAGGGTCAGGCGGGAGCGGTGGTTCTTGCGAACTCGCTGCAGCGCGTTTCGGCCTTTCTCGCAGCAGGCGGTGGAAGTGGGGAGGACTTTGAGGACCTGGATGATCTTGTTCAAGAGCGGGAACCTCTGTTTGTACTTGCACACGTGGCCGATCAGGTCTTTGAAGCCGTTCTTGGTGTAGTAGTCAGCCTTGAGGTCCCGCCACTCCATCAGCAGGCTGCCCCGGGGGTCCAGGCCCTCCCTGCAGATGTCCCGGGAGAAGGCAGGGATGGCCTCCAGGTGATCGAATATCTGCACCATGTCCTCCTTGCCATAGCTCACCAGCTCCTCGCTGTTCCTGGGCCAGGCGGCCAGGTCGAACACCTGGCAGGCCTTCACGAAGATCCGGCTGCGGGAGTCGAACCGCTGCGCCAGGATCACCTGCGTCTTCTGGCAGATCTTCTCCCTGACGGACTGGAACTTGGCCTCGGCCACCCTGAGGTTCTTTGTGGCGATGCCGTTGAAGCTCTCTCGAAAGTTCTCCTCGAACTCCTGCAGGTACTCCCCGGGGGAGTCGGCCAGCCGGCTGATCTCCTGGATGGCCTCCTCGATCTTGTCGTCCACCTGGGACACCAGGAGGTACTCGCCCTGGAAGACGTAGGCCAGGCGCGAGAGCACCGCGATGACGTCCAGGAGGAAGTAGATGAGCTTGACGGACTGGTAGTCCATGAGGAACTGCAGCAGCGCCAGCGCGATGGCCGACGCGTCCGCCCGCTGCGTCTGGCTGCTGACGTCCTTGAGGTGGGCCACCACCTCCAGGTAGTCTTTGATGAGGGCGTTGAGGACGTTCTGCTCCCCGATGATCCACCTCACGGCGCGGATGTCCCCCAGGAACTCGGTCTCCTCGCACAGGGTGGAGGCGGTGGACCGCAGCTCGCACAGGAGGCGCGGCGAGTAGCGGTAGAAGCTGAGGAGCTGCTTCAGGTTGTTCTCCAGCTCCTCCAGGCAGGGGAGCTCCTTCCCGCTGATGGCGTCCAGGATCTCCAGGTGCGGCCGGTGCACCATGAAGGGCAGGCACAACAACCAGGGCAGCGTCTTGCGGATCGTCATGAACATGCTGGCTCGCAGGCTGGCCGTGACGTTCGCCCCGTCTATGCCCAGGCCGACGGTCGGCTTCTCATCCTGCAGCCGGATGCCCAGCGCAGAAAAGGCCCGGTCGAGGGCCTGCAGGTAGCTCTCCGTGCCCGAGAAGCCCAGCTCCTGCAGGGACAGGAACTCGGTGGCCGGGGGCCCGTCGCTGCTGGTGTACTGGACGTAGACGGCCACCGTGTCGGCCAGCAGGTCGTCGCTCTGGCCGTCCAGGATGACGCTGAGGCAGGGCGACTGGCGGAGGCGCTCCACCAGGTCCTCCCGCAGCGCGCGGGCGATGTGGTGGATGAGGACCTGGCAGTCGCCCTCGTTCATGTACTGGTCCACCACCTTGAGCTCGCACTTGCGCAGGAGCTCGGCCAGGGGCCGGAAGTCCAGGTAGGGCCGGCCCTCGAGGGCCAGGTGGTAGGCGGTGTTGAAGAGCAGCGTCATGTTGCGGCACATCTCCTCCGTCTTCTCGGGGTGCATGCGCAGCTTGTAGAGCTGCAGGCACTTCTTGTGCAGGTTGCTCTGGCTGTGCAGCTTGATGGTGTGGATCTTGAACTGCTTGGAGCCGATGATGAAGGCCGAGGTGCGTGACGACTGCACCGTGTACTGGCGGCACACGTGGCACCACATCTCGTTGAGGGTCGGCGAGTAGCGCAGGAACCAGAACTTCTTCAGCCACTCCTGCTTGAAGCGCCGGATGCGGCGCCCGGCGGCCGAGGACATCTTGGAGGGCTCGTCGGCGGCGGCCAGCATGTCGTTGGAGACGGATTCGTCGGCGGAGTCGACCTCCTGGTCGTCGTCCTCCATGACGGCGGGGCCGGACACCATGCTCTCGGAGGCTGCAAGACAAATGGGAAGGAGACGTTTGAAGACCCGGTGGCGGAACCCCAGGCTCCTCCTCCAACGCAGACAGGAACGCTGTGCCAAAGGTGCCATGCTCGGTGACACGTGGGCCAATTCCTACGACGGGTTCTGAACCGAAGCCCTAGAATCTGTCTCCTAAGCGCGCTTGTTACCCACGTGTGAGCTCTCCTGTCTGGGGGTCGCCCCTGGTGGCCCGTCTCGCACCAACCTGCCTGCCCTCACCCTCCACTAGCGGGTGCCCAAGGAGTCGAATCTTCCCCATCAACCGAGCGGCCGCCCAGATGGAGAGCACAAAGCACGTTGAGTGTTCCTTACTTCCCCCTGGGCCTCGCTTATCTCAGCGGCCCACGTGGTCAGGGAAGGCACACCGGCCTCCCAGGAAGGCAGCTGCCGTGGCCCCAGGCTATTTCAGGATCAGAACACAGTTTGGTTAAAGATGCATGCTTTGAATATCTGAAACACCTCACTCTGCGCTGCTGATGGACAAGGTTAAAATAGGAAATGCTATGTAAACGCCGGACTCAGCTGCAGCTGCGTTCTGAAAAAAACCCTTCCCAGTGGTCGACCGATTCTCAAGATCCAAGCAGCCAACAGAGAAGCACCATGGGGCACACAGCCACTCGCCCTATGTCCCAGTCCTTCTAGAACTCCGGGCGGGGGGAGGGACCGTGTGCGGCAGAAGGGCCATTCGGAAGAGAAGAACGAGGTTGTGTTCCGGGACTGAGTTCAAGAAGGTCCCCGACAGGACACCCTGCTGGGGGATGGGGAGGGAGAGAGATTGGGTTTAGAAGTTGGGCGTGGGCCCGAGACACCAGTTGGACCACTGGAGAAAGGCAGCGGGTCAAGAACACAGCACACACCCCTTGTGCAGCGGAACTTCCTTTATTGACGAGGAGGATACAAGGGTGTGACATGGGGTGTCCCGATGGGCCTGAGAAGCAGCCTGCCCCGGGCAGGCACCGGCGGTCTCGGGCCACGACTGGAGCCCGCCCGCCTGCTGGTACGCCTTGCCACCCTCACACTGCCCTGCCCGCCAGGCGCCCTTCCCTCTGGCCTCTGTCTCATCCACGCCAACTTACCTGCAGGGTCCGAGAGCTCCGGGAGCTCCAGGGCCTGAACGGGGGGTTCAGGAAGCTTCCCAGACTTAAGCATATCTAGTTCGGCCTGGAGCTCTCGGACCTTCTTCTTTAGGCGGATACAGTTAGGGCAAAAGGAGGTGGTGGGGAGCTCGTGAGGGTCGGACGCAAGGGAGGCCTCGGCGGGACTGTCGGCCTTGAAGGACGAAGGCTCTTCCTCTTCGTCCTCCAAAGGGCCCGGCTCCTTGGAGGCCCCCTGGGGGATCTTGCGGTCCCCTTGCGCCTGCGTCCGGCTGACATTCGGCACGCCATGGGACACGGTCATTGCGCAGCGACCATAGGCATCATCCTGGTACTTGGGGACTTTCCGGATGACCAGGGAGGTGCTCAGGGCCAGCTGGCGTGCTTCGGCCTTTGCGGACTCCAGGGACGCCTCCAGCACGTCCTTGAAAATGAGGTCGATCTTCTTCTTCTTGGCCTGGGGGTGCGCGTCCCCCTCGTCAAAGCCACGCTTGTAGGGACTTTTGCCCTGTCTCAACACAGGGAGCTGAATGGGCCCCCTCAGGTCTTCTAGGTTATCCAGAGCCTGCTCAGGCTTCTCCCTCTGCAACCTCTTCTCTCCTAGGAAGGAAAACCAGGGTGTGAGGACGTGGGGAAAAGCCCCAAAGTGGAGAAACCAACAGAAAACAAGGCAGGGCCTTTTATTGGGAAAGTCACGGGACACATCTTTCTGGGTCTGGCCTTGTGGGGCAGGGGTGACGAAAAAGGGAGAGGAGGGACACTCAGGGCATCACAGGGTCTAGAGTGGGATCCCCAAAAGTGGGAAGAATTCTTTAGAAAGGCCATTTAAAAGGAGTCTTATGTAATAAGCGGTACATCTGTAGGTTGAGAGAATGCTATGGGGGAGGGCGGCTGGAAGTTCAGTCACCCTAGAAGATGACACCCCAGCGATCAAACGGTGCACCTCGGAGCTCAGTGCGCGTGGGCCCCCGCCCTCCAGGCTTCTCATCCGGTCCTGGCAGTTGGAAGACGGCTGCTTCGACTTGGTAAAAGGTACACTCGGAACACGGAGTCCGCTCCTTTCTGCTCCCTGGCTGCCTGAGACAGCCCCTCAGGCCAAAGTCGGACCCACAGCAAGCATCCTTTCTAACTCTCCCAGAGATCAGGAGACGAGGTGCACGGAAGAGAGCGTGACCTGAACGTCTGTGGTTCTTCCCACAACTGAGGCAGGAAGGGAAGGGAAGACGGGGCTCCCGCAGTGGGGGCCGGCAGCCTCCAACACGATCAAGAGGGGCATGACCACGCTGGCCCAAAGCATTCGAAAAATACGGCTGTGTCTCCTTACCTGATGATACAAAGAACATTCCCTTTTCTAGCTCTTTCCATCACATGACTGCCCTCAAAGATGTGGCTGAGCTCCCAACAATAATTTTAGCCTGATTCTTTGAAACAGCTGACACAGTTTCAGGAATCGCTATAGGAGGGCGTGTACTCCCCTGGGGCACAGACACTGAAGGGGACCCTCAGAAGGTCAGGACAGCAGCGTTGGGCTGGGAAATCTCAAAGGCTTCCTAGATAAAGGCGGGGCCCTGGGAGGTGACTCTGGGCAATGACTTCACCTGAATACATGTTGCGGTTGGGTTTCCAAAAGCTGCATTTGCTAAAAACCCTGAGTGAAGGCCAGAGGGTCTCTGAGCAATCCGGAAGTTCCATGCGGTGACCGAGCCCTGGCTTCCCACAGCTGGCAAGGGGCGCCGTGCCCTGGCCGATGTATGCGTGCAGGTTTCCTAGAGGTAACACCATGAAAGGGAGTGACCTCATCGGGACGTCCCCACATGAATGCTTGAAGAGCAACCTTACGTTCAAGGCCCCTGAACGTCAGGTGCCTCTCACAGCCTTCATTTCCGTAACTTCTGAGGAGTAGATAGGGTGGAGATGAACAGTTGTAAAATATACGACATGTCTGCATTACGGATCAGATACGACACTTGCCCATTTAGAATCTCTAAACATCAAGGGCGACACTTTCACTTCACACAGACCGGGCAGGGTGTCAAGGCTATACAACTCCAGGGAGTCGTCATGCCTCCCTGCTTAAAGACAAGGTCATGTAAATTTCCTAGGATGAGTGGGAGACTTCTTTGGACTCGAGGTGTTCAGAAAAATCCAAAGGCCGAAAAAGACCTTTAAGCATTATGAAATTGATTTCAAAGCTTCTGTAAAATATAGGGGAAAGCACCACAAAGCGAATCAGTGGCTTAAGGAAGATCAAACAACATAAGGTTTTTTGAATACACATATTTGATGCGTCCTGTTCTTCAAAGAGAACCGCAAAGGCATACTTTATACACTGCCTTCAGGAAGCAGTTCTGGGCTTCAGGTAACGTCCCTACTTAAGAAGGACTAATAATTCATGCTCTGACCCTTCTCAGGGCTCCAGCCTCTGAACACGAAGAAACTTCCTTCCACGCAAGACCTTCTGCGACCGAGTGTAGGAATGCCCTTTCCAGAGCGGGGCTGGCACAGCCGTCTAAGATGCCGATGACTGTGTTCAGAGTCTGCCAAAGCGGCAGGCTACAGAGACATCTACACATCTAAAGGCCACTGAGCTCATGACGACTCCCAAGGGCTTTGGGATCGAGCTCACCCACTGCTCTGGCCCGGCCCCACGGTGCCTTTCAGTCTCCTTCCTGTTTCCTACCACTCAGCCGGGCCAGGAATAGACACTCCTTCTTCCTGTATCTTCACAAATCTTCATGTATCTCATTTCAAGCCTCTCTGCCATGACTCCTTTGAGCCACTCCTGAAGGCTCACTCCCTTCTCCAAGCAATCCCCTTGGGTCTCAGGGCTCTCTGAGGATGGCTGCAGCTTGAGGTGCCTTGGAGAAGACTCTGGGGGTGGGGGTGGGGGTGGGGAGGGAGAGAAGGACATTACAAATCCAGAAGAATTTAAGAAGATTACAGCCAAGGGATGGAACCTGCATCCGCAAATATGACTTCTCTTGGTTTTCTTTTCTTCTGGTGATAGGATTCTTTTGGAGACTTCTTGGCCATCTTCACTGGTGTCTTCTTTTATCCATTCAACAAAGATGTACTGAGCACCTACTCTGTGTCAGACACGTTTACACGAGGCATCTTCAGAGATCAAATGGAAACCACAGGAATCTCGTCATAGAACCATGCCTTCCCGAGTCAGATCGGCACAGGGCCAGCCTCCAGTTGCAAAGAAGACAAGAGATGAGTGTGTTTACTAGGGCTCCTTACTGCCCATCTGATCACAGAGACCTTTTACCAAGTCAGACAGCAGCTGTACATTCAATGTCCACAATCTGCTTTGTTTGGTTTGGTTTTCAAAAATAGCTTTGGGGCGCCCGGGGGGCTCAGTTGGTTGAACGTCCAACTCTTGATTTCAGCTCGGGTTGTGGTCTCACAGTCATGAGATCAAGCCCCGTGGTGGGCTCAGTACGGAGCCTGCTTGGGATTCTCTCCCTCTCTCTCTGGCCCTCTCTGTGAGGGGATTCTCTCTTTCTCTCTCAAAATAAATAATAAAATTTAAAAAATTAACATAGCTTAATTGCAATGGGCTACCTTGCCCCTTTTTCATCTTCTCCACTCATATTCCATATGAAGATTTATTTCCAATAAGTAGGTTGGTCAGGAAGATGATAGGGTGGGGCTTGGGTATAGTTCTGGTCCCTGGGGCCAGATGGTATTGGTGGTGCAAGGAAGGTCCCACGGAAAGAAGGAGCCGGATTCACCAGTTTGCCTAGGCCCAGGCTGAGGACGGGATGGAGAGGCAAAGGGCTAGGGGCTGGGGAGTATTTTAAGCACTTTCAAAGGACTCATTTAAATGGGGCTGATGGACATCTCACCCACCATGCCACCACCCAGACCTACGGTCGTCTTCCCACCTCCTTCTGACTGTCTTCTTCTAACAGAGATTGTTCATTTACAACGTGTTATTAGGACTTTCAGGAATGCGACCAGGAGGCAGCTGGGAAGAAACGAGTTTGGTCTGGGAGGCCATGTAACACCGTAGGTTAGAGCCTAGACCCTGGTCTAAGACCCTGGGCAGATGTGGGTGGATGAGAAACCCAGCACTGCCCCTCCCAGCCACGTGACCCTGGGCGAATCGCCGGATTTCCATCTGATGCTCAGTTTCCACATTTGTAAGCTGGCGATAATAAGCCACATGGGACCAATCATTAGAATCAAAAGTTCACCCAGGTGCCTGGGTGACTCAGTCAGTTAAGCGTCCAACTTCCGCTCAGGTCATGATTTCATGGTTTGTGGATTTGAGACCGGCATTGGGCTCTGTACTAACAGCTCAGAGCTTAGAACCTGCTTCAGATTCTGCGTGTGTGTCTGTGTGTGTCTCTCTCTTTCTCTGCCCCTCCTTGCTCATGCTCTCTCTCTCTCTCTCTCTGTCTCTCAAAAACGAATAAGGGGAAAAAATATTTTAAGTTACAATTGAGGGCTTACGACGGTCAAGGTGGGCACTGTTCTAAACGTGTTCTGTATACTCCCCAGCTCATGCCCACAGTGCACTTACGAGGTGGGTGTCATGATGACCCTGTGGGCCCCATGGAACCGCTGCTCTGCACGGAGTAAGTACTTAGTGATGTCAGCTATTGCTGAGACATAGCATCTTTCCATCAGTGTGAGTTGGAGAAAGAGGATCAAAGTTATGTGCTTGGCTTCGGGGCCTTGTGTCTCCCCCAGATCCTCTCAAATGTCTGTACCAGGGTTTCTAAAACAGACGGCACCCCTGGAGTGCAGCCCCAGCGCTGCTGCTGACATGCGGACTGTCCGATCCCCCCGCGTCCCTCTGGGTGTCCCCATGGCCGCCGCACTGGGGTTCCTGACAGTCTTCACAGAAGCGCCCCGAGCTCGCCTCGGGCGGGCACTCACCTCGGGCCAGATTGCGGTGGATGGTTTCCTGGGACATGCTGTGTAGACGCCTCATGTAGTCCTCACTGTACCAGACCCGGAGCCGCTCCCCTGGCCTGATGTCCCGGCACACTCGGAAGTAGATGCGCTCGCTGTGCTGGAACGCCAGCAGGTTCTGCTCCCTCTCCTCCCGGGAAATGACCACGTACCTGGGGGCGAGGGGGACAGGTGAGAAGGCGTGGGCCGCCGCGTGGGGCACAGTGCTGGGCAGGCGTGGGAGGTCCCAGGCCCGCAAGCAGGGGGCGGGCGCCAAAGTCGAAGGACGGGCTGCCTGTCCGGGATCGGGACCCCAGCTAGAGTTGGTCCCTCATCCCCGCGTCACAGTTTTGTGTGACCTCGAGCAAGTCTCGGAGGCTCTGAGAATAGCTGTTTTCTGAGACTAGAGATGACAGCCGCCCTGCTGCCCTCCCACGTACTGGTAAATATAAAATTCAGCACAAGATATAAAAATGATGACAAAACTGAAAGATCATGTCATTCAGTCCTCACTAAATTTTAACCGCAGGGATTCCCAGACACCTGCAGGCCTCCGACGGCGGTTAAGTGTGGGATTCTTGGACTGTTTCCAGGATTTCACAAAGCCTCGAAGGAAGAACCCATGTGACAAGGGTGCCCAAAGCATCAATTAACCAATGCTAAAGATCGGTGTCTTTAAAAAGCAGGTGTCCTGTGCGGACAGAAGAGGAAGGTAAAAAAGAGACAAAAGACGGTTAGCGATGACTGGCTAATCTAAGTTATTTGAAGATAAGGAAACAAAGACTCAGAGAAGCTAAGTGACTTGCGTGAGGTCACACAGCGAATAAATGGGAGCTGGAGCTTTGAGGTCTGTGTTTTTCCCGTGAGATCTCATGGCTCCTATGTGGGCATGTAAATCACCGACTCAGCGATGCCCAGATAACCTTTAAAGTTCTGCCAAACCCTCAGAATCTCTCCCTTACCCGATCTTCCTGAAATGACATTTCCAATACCCCACCCGCCCCCTTCCAAAGCTGAGATGAGGTAATACCTACAGAGAAGCAGAGGCAGATAGATCAAAAGGACAAGAGGAAACTATCTGTAGTCTTAAAGATCCGTGCCACGCGGGCACTCAGGAAATTTGTCATAAAAAATAACCTTCTTTTCCTTATGCTACGGTTTGTCTCAAAAGCGAGGGTAGAAAACAAAGTTGGACTGTCGCATCGCCCAAAGAACTGTACTTGGAGCGGTCCGGGGTGCGCAGTAATTCCTGGGAAAAACTCCAAATGGATAACGAACAAATGAAAAGTATTCAGCATCACTAATAAGAAGAGAAACAGCACATACTACATCGTCTCACTGGCACAGAAGTCTCTCCCTCTCTCCTTCTCTTTTTTTAATGATAATACCCACATTGCCTAGAAAAGTGTCTCCCGTACTAATGGTGGAGAATACATTGCCACAAGCCCTCTGGGAAACAAACCAGCAACGCAGACCTGAACCGATATGCATACACCCACGTTCACAGCGCCATTATTCACAACAGTCAGCAGGTAGGACCACCACGTGTCCACTGAAGGATAAGTGGATAAACGGAACAGGGACAATGGCTATTACTCGGCTTTAAAAAGGAAGGGGATTCTGATATAGGCTATACCATGAAGGAACCTGGAAGACACATACTAAGGAAAGCAAGCCAATCACGGGAGGACAAATGCGGTAGGATTCCATTTATATGAGGAACAGTCAAAATCATAGAGACCGAAAGGAGGACGGAGGGTTGCCAGGGGCCAGAGTGGGGGGGGGGGAAATGGAGAGTTCGTGTTTAATGGGTAGATAGTGTTAATGGGGGCAGACGAAGAGTCTCGGAGATGGACGGTGGTCTCAAATGCGCAACATGAATGAAATTAACGCCGCTGAACTGCGTACTTTAAAAATGGTTAAAAAGGTAAATTTTACGGTTGGTGTGTTCTGTCACCATTTTTGAAAAATTTCCAAGAGGACCATCAGATGCAGACCAAGTAGACAAACTCGGCATACCACAGCCCTGGCTGTATCACGTTCTCGATAATGCAAGAGCAAAGACACCGAAACGTCGAATACCAGAGAAACGGTTTGGTGCACCGTGGCGTGTTTGCACGATGGAATTGTGGCTCGTCTATCGAACAGCGGTTTCAGAGGATCTTTCGTGACAGGGAAGCATGGTCCCGATGGAATGCAGAGTGAGAACAGTAGGGCTGAAAGCTATTTAGGCTATGGTTCCCATCATGCTTTAAAAACAAGCCTTGGTAAACTACTTGAGGGAAATATACCAATGTTTTAACAGTGATTGTCCATTACGGGTGGATCTGCTCTATAAATTTTTCTGTGTTTTCCAGGTTGTCCTTATCAAGCAAGTATTACAGGTACCTCCTCTTTCACTCCCTAAGAAAAGACACACGAACTTCGCTTCCAATCTGGTGGCCATCTCCGTGGCCAGCTACATCTTCAATCTACATTCCTGGCCCCTTGGGCATAGCACCAGGGAGCACATCCTGCCCCTTGTCATGGATAGTCCCCGACAGACTCTGTTCTACTCGGCCCTGGAGGAGGCCATGACCTTATATCGGGGTCCACTAGAGTCCAGGGACCAATCCACCTAGCAACAGGCTTCAGCACGGACCCCGGGGGGTGCGGGGATCACACATGCAGGGTGTGTGGCGCTTAGATCCCCAGAACGTGCTTGTGTCCAGAAACGTGCTTGCCAGCATCGGACCTGAGTGCCGGTCTCCCTGAGCTCTGAGGACAATACTGTGAGATCCGTGACGCCCAGTCATGCCGCTAACCGAGAACTTGGGGGAAGGAAAAGAGGACCCCTGGCCCAGGGAAGTCTTTCCAAATGGATGCTTCTGAATTGCAGCATTCCAGCAGTCTTGGGTCTGCTTTGCTCTGGATCTGCGGTTCCTTCTGGATGTGCAAAATATTTTCCAGTCCCCAATTGAGAGAGAGCCTGGGGTTTGACATCCAAAATTAATCAAACGTGTGGTTAGCAAGGACCAGAACTGGGGTAGATCCAAACTTTCCTACTCCCAGATTCCGGAGGAAAACCGCTCATTCATCTGTTTCCTCACGAGCATCACTTCAATCACAGAGCACAAGGAAAGATCCACTTCTCTGGTTTTGGGGTGTAAACAATCATCAGGCTCGAAAAGCTAGAATTACTTCCTCTGGCGCTCAACGTTAGGAGAGAAAGAGATGAGGAACATGTAACCATCAGGGACTTACTCCAAAGAGCAACTTCTAGACTATGTCCAAAGGTTTAGAAAGATCCAGGTCCATTTTCCTTTCTACCTCCTGGTGGGTTCCCGCCAAACAAGGATCGAGATTTAGGACAAGAACCCCAAATCTTTGCATCGATCACAATCTTTCAAGACAGATCAAAATGTGTTCAGCATCTGGTTGTATTTGGTTGTTTTGAAACTTGGCATTTGAAATATAATATATATGGCAACTCTCAGTGAATGGTACCCCCCCCCCCCGAGATGTTTAATGGAGCCAGCTAAGTCCCAACACCAACGACCTGGGATTAGATCTCCCTCTTGTAAGTATTTTGCGGTAACACCCAGTTGTTTAATTCACTCCCAGAATCCTTCTGTTCCTACACAACAGTCCCTTCATGAAGAACCAACTATCCCATTTCATGACTGCAGATAAGCAAGGGCCCTTTCTGGAAGACAAAGCTTCTAGGGAATGAAAATCCCCATATCTGTTGAGGTCACTACCTCACTGGAGAGAAGCCACAGGGTATGTCAGAAGGAGGGTGGAAAATGGCTAGCACAGGCCACTCTACAAATGCGAGAGCTCACCTGATAGCTTTTCAAATCAAACCCACAGGGGTGACAACCTTTGAAGCAATCGAGGGGGTGGGTGGTGGTGGTGGCGGTGGCGGTGGTGGTGGTGAGGGAGACCTGTGGTCTAGACTGAACTCTTCATGATGATAATGGGTTGTTTTTATTCTGAACGCCTCGCTGACTTTGGGTATTGGATAGATAGGCACTAAGACAGCCCTTCTCAGACCTCACCCACTATGCCTTATCAAATGCTCCAGATTTTCTAGCTGGGACAGGAAATGTCTATCAGTTTCAACCGAAGAGAGAAAATAACCCACGGGGGCATCCACTTGGTTAGAATGGAGGCAGACAAAGCCCAGGCTCAGACATTCCTGGTGTCTCTGATGGAGAGAGGAAGATGTGCCAATCACGGAGGCGGGAATGGGAAAGACTGACCAAGAGGAGGCGGGACTCTGTTTTCTCCCCTGCATTTAGGTCTCTGAGCTGTGCGCATCTCTGGGTCATGCACCCGCCCGCCAGATGGTCACCCGACCACGGACAGAACATCACCCAGCCAGCCTTTAATGCGTCTGGAGGCCTCGGATTCTTAGGTGGCACTTCCCTATCTCAAGCTGAAATTGGCTGCCCATTCCATTCCGTCCACTGGCCTCCGTTTCACCTTCCTGTTTCGGTGTGCTCCACCCACAATCCCCACTGAAGCCAAGAAAAAGAAACTAATGAAATTTCATCTGAAGTTCACAGGCTCTTCATCTCTCTGTCCCCTTTGCTTCCACCTTGATCCCTTCCCTCCCCAGGACCAGAGGGAAGGGCCAGCCAGTGCCTACACCTTGCCGGAGAAGATCGTGGGCCCAGTTTCACAGTATCTTTGCCTCTTGTGGAAATTGAGTAATTTTGATTTCCGTGGCCACGCTTTTCGGCCAAGAACAGATGAGGAGGACCTGGGATCCAAGAGGTCAAAGGCAGGCTGGAAACTTCCGGAGAGGGGATAGATCCCTGGGTCAGGACGTAGGGGTTTCCTGCTTGGGAGAATTTCTCTGTGTGACTGGCGGTAAGCCAGGGCAATGCACAGGTTAGGAGGCCCCTTCTCTTCTAAGGAGACTCCCAAAGGGACTCCGAGGAGCCACTCTGGTTACTTTGAAAGCCCCCGATCTCTGTGGGCAGGGTCTTGCCTGTGACAGATGGGCAGAGACGGGTAGATACTAGGATCTGTGGGGAGCTCTCCAAAAAAAAAAAGTGGTCCCTGAAACACACTGGCGAATGCATAGCCCCTGACCTTCCGGAGTCTCCTGCCAGAAATAGTGATTTTTTTCCCCTCCCCAGGACCCCTAGCTTCTTAAAGGGAACAAAAGGTAAAAGTCACTTAGAACAAACATCTTGCTTTTGCCGGGCGGAGACTTTAAATACAGCTCAACGGTTTCAGACACAGCTGTTTTCATCTCGCTCAGCCCATCGGTTCCTTTCTCTTCCTCTGAGGGCCAGCCTGGTGCCCGATATGGGGCATCTGGGTGCTTCCGGAACCCGGGAAATGGCAGGGGCCCTTGAGCCCCTGTGGCCAGCATGCTTTCCCTCCGTCATCTAACCCCTGCTCTGGGGGCCTTGAGGTTTTTCACAGGAAGCGAATAAAGAATATACACCAAAGAAAGATCCTGGAGACTGGGTGCATTCCAAGTGTGAGATCAATTTCTTTTTATTGCCATCTTAACAAAACTACTTGGGAAGGCAATCTTTGACTCCAGCATTGGGAGGGCAGGGGGATGCCAGGCAATAATCAAGCCACTGGGCTGTCGGACTGGGGGAAGCGTTCCGTTTGTGGGGGCAGGAGCCCCCAGAGGAGCAGAGAGGGAGGCGATGGAGCTGAGGACACAGGGACCTGGCGGCTGCCCTCCGTGCGCTCTCCCTGGGACAAAGCCTGGTCTGTGTTTAGAAGCAGCACTCCGTCCGGGACCAGCCACACAGGCACTGGGTAGAGCAGGCCTCCCGGCCCCGACTATGGCTCTAGGGGGCAGACGTGGGGGAGATGGAGGTAGGGGGGTAGGAGATAGGGTCAGCCTCAGGCCAGGGAGCAAAGAGGACACAGAGCCGAGCTACACCTGGGTCAGAGCTAAGCTTGCGACCGCCTCCCCACCTCCCTCCCCGACTCGAGGACCCCCAGCTCTCTCCCCACACTCCAAAACGAAACATGAAGCTAGAGATGTGTGTAGCTAATGCATTTGCAGCCCAAGCAAGCAGAGGCAAGGCATGCTGGAACTCGGACGGAACGGGAGCCTTGCTGGGTTCTTTTAGACGCCAAAAGAGAAGACACCTTGTGGGCACTGAGGCTTGGGCCCTGCTTCTCCCCAGCACCCCTGGGGCTGTGAGCCTCAGCGCCAGGGCCTGGTGGGGGCACTCACCTCCCAACGGCACCCAGGAGAGCCAGGCGAGGGCAGGCAAGGAGCGGTACCCTGCCCCCCCCACCCCGACTCCCCACCTGGCCTCTGACAGGGGAGCTGCACAGACACGCAGACCTGCCTTCCAGTCCTGGCCCCTCCCCCACCGCAACTAACTGTTGTGTCACTGGTCACCCATGGAATGCAGATGGTGGCAGTAGTAACGGTGACAACGATACCAGCTCGGCTGCCGCTCCGGCTGTCCTGGGAACCCACTGAGATCACACACTTGCGGACGCAGAAAAGCATAAGGCGCTCTCTCTAAGAACTCCGGGCCGGCTTCTCCTTCCTTCGACGGCAGGCCCTATTCTCCCCAGTCCACAAAAGGCAAGCACAGCAGCTGAGCACACGCACCGCAAGCAGAAGGCCAAGGCAGGAGCACCACCCGCCGAGCTCAGAGCCCTGGGGAAGGGGAGGGCAGACCCCTCTTGGAAGGGCTGAGCCCCCCCCACCCATCCTCCAGCTTCGCCCCCTTCAGAAGCAGCAGAATCAGGGCGTGGGAGGCGGATGTGGATGGCAAGCAGGATTCCATTCAGATGCTCCCCACTCTTGCTACCCTCTTCCCAGCAAGGCTCGCTGCCGCGGGTGTAGATGGAGAGGCCCAGGGCAAGCGGGCATGGAGCAGGTCGCTTTCCCGCATCTTCAACATCTGCCAAAGATGGGGGGCGGGGCTCCACACACACACTCTGGTGGACCCCGGGGCAGCTGGCCTGCACTTGGGGAGGAGGGAGCGGTCTCCCCTGCCTCCTGCAAGGGTCACTGGTCCTGGAGACTGGCTTCTATCCTGAGGCCAGGCCCTCGTCCTCTGTCTCTGTTCCTCCTACAGCCGATGAGCCGGGTTAGAAGTTGTGCTTTCTCTTCCGGGACCTGGTAGTCCGTGCGGGGGTGGGCGTGGGGGGAGCCCGTGGGGGCTCTGCCGGGGGTGCCTCCAGCTGAGGGGTAGTGCCCGTGGGGGCGGCCCCGTCTGGCCCCCGCTGAGCTGCCTGAACCCCGTCTCGGATCTCCATCAGCGTCTGGCACATCTGGCCAATGCGGCTGGCCAGCTCCGCCATGGACTGGCCGATGACATGCATGCTGTCTGCCATGTCCCGGTGCACGGCCACCAGCTCCTGGCAGAGCTGCTGCAGGACCTCAGTCTGCTGGGTGTGGGCTCTGAGGAGTTGCCAGTCGAGGCCCGAGCCAGGAGGGCTGGGGTGCGGCCGAGGGGTCCTGCAGGGGGCCTGGGCCTGCGGTGAGGGCCGGGCCGAGGCCTCTGGCTTGGGGCCCACCATCTCGGACTGGTCTGAGGAGGAGGAGGAGCGGAGCAGGACGGGCCTGGCCCGGCGGGCGTCTTCCTCCGGTGAGCGCTGCCGGGGCGCCCGCAGAGGTGGCCTCGAGGGCCCGGGCGCCTCCTCCTCTTCGTCATCTTGCAGGATAGAAACAAAGAAGGGCAAATGATTACAACAGAGAGGATGGGGGTGGCTCTGGGCTTGGCCTCCCCGCCCAGTCAATCTACAATCCCCCTACCCGGCCACCTCTTGAGCCTAATTCGGCACATGCCTGCTCCCCACCCACCCACAAACACCTGCTCTCCAAATCCCTGAGGGCGTGCGGGCCAGGCACCCACCCCTGGGGACAAGCCTGAGCACTGTCCAGGCCCCCTTCCTTTCATGGGAACAGAGGCCCTCTTGAGGGAGAGCCCAGGTCAGAGGAGCCCCGTGAGGCAAGCCAACCGGCTTGCTCGCTTCGTCTCTCTGAGACTCAGTTTCTGCAGAGCGGAGATCACAACCGCTCTGTCTACCTACCCAGCCCCTTGCCCACCTAACAGGGCTGTCAAGAAAATTAAACAAGAGAATGGGCACGAAGGAGCTTGGCAAAGCCCAAAGAGTGACAGCCCCTTAAAGGCTCCGGGAGTTTTGTCTAACTCGCTTGGGCCACCTTGTGGCTGGCTGGAATCTGCAGCTTTAAGTCACAGGGGAGAGGTGGTGGTGGTGGGGGGCATCTGCAATCCGGAGGCAGAGGGATGGGACAGGAGTGAGGAGGGCTGGAGGGCGCAGGGCAGGAGAGCCACCTCTGCAGCTGGTCCTGGTGTCCCCGAGGCCCCCAGGCAGGCCCCCCAGGGAAGCCATAGCGCTCTCACGGGGAAGCGTTTGAAGGCTTACAGGCACCCCCACATAGACAGCCCATCACGGGGAGGGGCTGGGCCCTGCACACCCAGGCCCTGGTGCTCTTGTGAGCAAGGTTATGAGCTGATTCCCACAGCAGGAATAAAAAAACAGACAGGTTCCCGGTCTGTACCAGAGCGGCTAAATTCAGAACCACCCCCTGGGGGAGGCGACGAAAAAGACAGGCTCATCTCCGTCCCCCAGCCACACACATGCAGGCCTCCCCAGGGTCCCAGGGCCTCCCTGTGGGCCGGCACATGAAGAGCCCAGTGACTCATAACCACACTTGGTGGGACAGCTGCCAGCCTCCCACCCTCCGGGATCCCAGGACACCCGTTCCGGCGTGGCAGGGCTGCAGGAGTGAGGGGGGCCGAGGCAGTGGTGCCTCCTTCCACAGAGCCCCTGGCCTCATGCTGTAACAGCTGGTCGACCGGCCGGGAAAGGGGGGCCCGGCCAAGCCTGTGGTGGAGGGGTCCTGGGCCCCCTGCCCGGCCCAGGTCACATTTGGTAACTTCATTACCTTCTGTCTTAGGGAGATGGAGGAGAGAGAGCAGGGCAGGATTTCGGGAACAGACTGCACTGGCTGCTTGGCCCCCTTCTCTTTCTCCTAACTGGGTGGAATTGTCCCAAAACTTAGCACAACACTGATTCAGAGGGAGCTGGCAGACCCGGCTCACGTCCTGGTTCTGAATCTAGCTCGGGGGGGGGGGGGCACCTCTGTTCCTGGAACCTAGCTGCCTTGTCTACACAGCATGCAAGTCAGAGTAGATATGGCCCTGAAGAATGGACTCTGGATGGCCACCTGTCAGGGGCCTCAGCCAAACAGGAAATTAGCACAATCTCCATCCCAACAGCAGGGGGCCACGGAAGGGAAGGCACGGTCCTGGGGAACCACCTTCCCCGGGCTGGCGGAGGACTTCCCTGGAGTCCTCCTGCCCTGCCCTGTCTGTCCTAGGCCAGACTCCCTTTGGGTCTGTGGGCCGGGGGTGGGGGTGTGTGCGGGCGGAAGGGGGTGCAGCCCCCGGTACAGAGGGTCTTGACTGCTCCCCATTCAGGGGAGTTCTAGATGGAACCACAGCCCCAACTATGGCCTGCTGGGCCAGAAAGGTTCCACCATCAGGCCCCTGCTCCAAGTCCGTCCTGGGACACAGGAAGCAGAGGCAAATAAAGCCAAAGAGGGGTGGAGAGGGACAGAGGGGCAGTAAGGTCCAGGAGGGGACCTGGTGAAATGGACAGATGTGAGAGAGAGCCTTAGCGGCGGGGGGGGGGGGGGGGGGGGGGGGGGGGGGGGGGGGGGGGGGGGGGGGGGGGGGGGGGGGGGGGGGGGGGGGGGGGGGGGGGGGGGGGGGGGGGGGGGGGGGGGGGGGGGGGGGGGAGGGGAGAAAGAGGCAGAGGACAGAGAGCAGTGGGTGCAGAAGCACAGAAAAGAACACAGAAATAAAAAGGTTAGGAAGAGAGAGAGAAGGAGCTCATCTCCCTCCCTCCTCTCCCCGTGGCTTGGGCCCTGAAGACTTGGCTGGCTTCCTCCCGCACCCCCTCCCCCTCGCCTGCTACACTGGGCTTCCCTTCTCTGTCCTGGAACGTGCCAAGCGCCTTCCTGACGCGGGGGCCTCGTACATGCAGTTCTCGGCCTGGAGGCTCCCCGCTCCCCTCCCGGCGCCCCACGCTGAGGCCTGGTTAACTCTTACCCTTCACGCAGTGCAACCGTCACTCCTGGGAGGCCCTCCCCACCCCCCCACCCCCTCAGGACAGCCAGCTCCCCGGCTCTCAGGCAGGGCTGCCCCATAACTGGCAGGGCCAGATGCAGAATTCGAACACAGGGCACCTTGTGCAGAAAGCAGTCCAAATTTTAGGAGGGCAGCGGCAGAGCATGAGCCCCCTAGCACTGTGCCCGTGCACACACGGGGCCCCAGGGACACTGTACAGGTGGCCCAGGTCGTTCAGGCCCACTCTTGGGACTTCGTGCGTTCGCCCTTCATCCCTTCGTTACAACTGTCCTTGCACAAGCTTGTTTATTCCCACGAGTCTAGGGACAAGCCCAGAGCGGAGGCCAGTGTCGGTTTTATACACAACTCTGTCTTCCCAGCTCCTGGCACAGCCCCTGGCACAGAGGTCAGGAAATATTCTAGAATGAATGAACGGAAAGGGGTGGAGAAGAAAGAGCAGGGGAAGGAGGGAAGGGTGCATGGAAGGGCTGGACGAGACAGAAAGGGACAGAAGAGAGGAGAAGGCCTGGAAAGGTGGGGGGGGGGTTGGCAGGGGAGCAGGAGGCTGGGCAGCGGGAGCCTGGGGAGGGGGCAGGCGGTACTCACAGCTGGTCGAGGGGCTGTCGGTGCCATCCAGTTCTGCCCTGGGGAAGCTGTGCCCGGAACGGGCCGTGAGCAGCGCCGACTCGATGGCCCTCTCGTGGGCAGTGAGCATGATGGCAGGGGCCCGGCCCCCGGCCCCGGGGCCCGACAGGGACTGCTGCATGAAGGCCAGCTTGTCCTTGGTCCTCCGCTTCATGTCATCCCATCTGTGCTTAATGTCCTTGACGGAGCGGGGCACCTGGCTGACGGAGGTGATTTTCCGAGCTATGCCTTCCCAAATCTTGTCCCTGTCGGCATGGGACAGCCGCATGGTCTCCCTCCCAAAGAGAACTGCTTCGTGGTGGGTCACCTCCGTGACCAGAATGTCCAGCTCCTCCTTGGAGAACTTGGGCTTCCTCTTACGCTCGGCCAGGGGCGCCACATTCCTTGGGTTGAATATCCCACAAAGCACAATTGGGTAAATGACCGTCAGGGCGGGCGGTCCTCTTCCTTCCTAATTGCTGGCCCCCAGCTGGGGAGCCGGGAGGCACCCGGGCACCCTGGCCTGTCACCACCACCACACCCTCCTCCTAGCCAGAGGCCCCTTCCACTACTCTCCGGAGGACAGGCGGGCAGGAGAGGTGAGGCGTAGTGGGTGGGAGCACGGCGCGCATCAGACGCCTCGGTGGCAGGCCCTGCGGCGGTCCCTGGCCAGCCCTGAGAGCCGGGATGGTTCACTCAGCCCCTCCCGGCCTTTCTCCCCAGCCAGGTCAGGAGGGACAACCACACCAACCTCAGGGCCATCGCCAGAGAGGGGAGAGCAGAGTGACATAAAAGCGTTAAAGCCCCGAGTGGGAACAAAGGGTCCTTGCTGGGGTCAGGACCAGGCCATTACCCCCACAGATGGCTCACAGGAAGAGTGTTTAAACAGGGAGATGTTTAAATCTCCTCGCTGGTGATGCCAGCCATCAGGGTGTGGTCCCAGAAAGCGTTTTCTGTCCTGTGGCTCTCTTTGTCTCCTTCCCTGGCCTCCGAGTCCTCCCCAGGCCCTCCCCCGCCCCCACCCCCGCCTCCTGCCGCATGTGTGTGTAGGCTCCCCTCCAGCTGGGGCGCAGGCTGGCAGCAGCTCGTTTGGGGGTGGGCCACGGTGGCCTTTCGGCAGCTCATGTGTAGAACGTGAGCGGTCCATGAGACAAGTTCCATTTTGATGGAGGCCAGGAGTGACCTTGGCTGCCATCTGCACAGAGTAGCCAGGGGCTCCTTGAGGAAGACCTTGAGCAAGAACAACCCAAGAGAGGGGACCCGACATATGGAGGGAAACCGGGAGCCCTGTTCACTCCTCTGGCTGCCCTCCCAAACCACAGCAAGAGGCTAGGGGCACAAAGATCCTTCAGCCTCTACCTCCCCACGTCACCTACTCAGACCACCACAGCCCAGGAGAAAGGAAGGTTGAGGCTTGGTTACCTGGCCAAGACAATGACCGTGGCCAGGGCCCGGCACTCAGACAGACCTGGAACTAGGGGCTGAGCCTGCGGCGCACACCCCCTTCCCCCTCTATAAAACGAGGCTCGTAATTCTAGCGCCACCTTTAGGACAGCTGGGAGGAAGTCAGGGGGGTTTTCCATCTCACCACTATGGGAGTTTGGGGCTAGAAAATTCCTTGTGCGTGGGGTGGGGCATCCCTTGGCTTCTGCCTGATAGACACCTGGAGCATCACCGCAGAGCTGCGACCACCCTCAAATGTCTCAGAGCCAGAAATTGGTGGGTTCAGACCACCAATTTCATAAATGTGGAGCACGTAGCATAGGGATGCCATTGAGTCAACACTCACTGTGTGGACGCCATTCCCTTCCCTGTCCGACACTTACACTTTGGAGAACCCTAACCAACTCCATTCAATCACACACGAGACCCTAGGCTGTAACAGCACAAGTAAAGGTGTCTGCCAAATGGAATGAGCGATACAAAAGGAAGCTATATGTTAAGGGGGAAAGCAGGTTCCCAGGATGAACTGGTCTTCCCCTCCAACTACCGCCAGAGGGACATCTCCATGGCAGTGAACCACATACCCAACCTCAGCCTACACCTTGAGTCTTAAATGAGAGGGGGCCACCGCCTGTGACTCCCTGGTGCCATGTTGCATTATTAGAACAGGGCTGGCAGCTGAGACAGAATGGGAATAGGACAGACCCCACCCTGGCAAGGATGCTGTAGCGGAGCCCACCCCCCACAGAGCCCAGGAGGCCATGCTTTTGCTGGGCCCTGTGCACAACGGAAAGAACAGTGGCCCAGAAGCCCAGAGATGGATTCAAGTCCTAGCTCTGCCAGTGACTGCATGATCTTGAGTGAGTCCTTGCCCTGGCATAGGCTCCGCTTTGCCACTGTGGCATGAAGATCAGTACCGAGCAGTGGCTCTCCACACCAGCGGCGCATCAGAATCACCATGGAGAGCTTTAAAAAAGACCCTGGGCTCACGCCCAGCCCAATTAAGTCAGAATCTCAGGGGCGCTGGGTGATTGCTCAGTTAGTTCAGATGCTGTCTTTCTCTGGGGCTGTGGGGAAGCCTTGTCACCAGGCTGAAAGATAGAGATGGGCAGAAGCCTGGAGCTGACTCAGCTCTGTTGGCAAAGCGTCTAGAGCCTCAAAGGCAACAGTGCAGAAAGGCCTGACGCAGGACCGTGCTCAGATGCGCTCTCCTTTGCTTGTCTAGAGCCAGACGGAGCAAGAGAGAATAGAAGCCCAGGCCACGAGTCTGGTCCTCGCTTCCATGTCTCTGGTCACCGTGCCCTCAAATGAAAACCTGGCCCCTTCGCAGGCCCTGCTCCGAGGTCCCCCTCCTCTCCCATCTGGGCCCTTGCCCCATACTGTCTGGGCCTTCATTCAACAACTTTACGAGGAAAAACCAATCTCTACGGTGGAAGGTGTGCGTCCTGGGAGGACTGGGAGGGCCAGTCTGTCAAGGGCACCCAGTTCCCGGGTCTGCTCTGGAAACGGGTACTGACGTGCGAGGGCCGAGCTCACAGCACTCAGTGGTCAGGGAGGAGTTAGGAGGGTGTCCTTGGCCTTCTTGGGGCCACTTTCAGGGCAGTGGCCGACCCGACTGTGTGAAAGGGGCTGCAGGGAGGGAGTGCGTGTCCCTATACATGACGCAGGAGCCCACCTGTCCCCGGGCACCTCCCCCGACCATAAGCAGACAAATCCTAGTGTGCTCAGGAGAGGGTAAACTGCAGCCCCTCTCACCCTCCGCCCTGCACCGCCACTGATGGCTCTCGGGTGGGGAGCACAAGCGGGCAGTACGGCTCCGGGGAAGGGGACAGCAGACCTCATCATGGACTCCCCACTGCAAACCAACGTCTCCTTGTTCACTTGGAAGGCATCAGAGTTGAAATACAGCCACCTCCCGTGTAGGAGGTCCCTGACTGCCCTCCCTCTGTGCATAACCTCTCCTGCACACCCCACATCGGCCGCCACCAGTCACACAACTGCGCAAATGCCGACAGAAGGCTCCATCCAGTGTCCCCGGGTCTTGCCATTCGAAGCCTCCCTTCCCTCCAAACCCAGATCCCGTCACCATTCCTGAGCAAGGCACCAATGCCGGTCTGACCCCTCACACGGCCTGCAGACCCCTCTGGGCAGGGCCCCAGCACAGGTCAGCGGCACGGAGCCAAAAGGAGAGCCGTGAGCTGGGTCCTCGGTTCCAGAGGCTCAATTCAGCCACTCCCGGGCGAACCTGGGCCAGTCTCCTGCTCCCTCTGGCTGGCCACAAAGGATCTTTCTGGTGCAAACTTCTGTCCCAAACTGGAATGCCATAAAACCAGGCATGAGTAGCAAGTGCCTCCCAAAACTGAGATAGAGACTGGGCCGGAAGCCCCCTTTTCCTTGGGGACCACTTAACTGCCGGCAGCTGCAGTGGGACGAGCCCTGTCCTCCTAACAGCGGGAGTCTGCCCTCTGAGAGGGATCCTGGGTGGAGGGGGGCCCCTCCTTGGTGGGAAGGCTGCCCAGAATTGGGGGCCCTGGGTACTCCAGACAAAGGGACAAATGTGCAGCTTCTAGAAATCCTTGTAACCCACAGGCCTCTTCCGGAGCCCCCTGATGGAAGGCTGGGGAGGCATGAGGGTCCCCCGGAACTAGACGCATCCCAAACCCTGCAAACAGCAGTCCCAGGGCCTTCAGCGGCCTCCACCCGTGGAGACCCCCTGGAATCCCTTGGCTTCCTTTCCAGAGTTTGGGCCCGGCTCCCGGGAAATCAGCAGCAGAGAGCAGGACTCACCTCATCCAGTTGGCTTTAGTCTCGTCTGACCCATCTATGGACCTGTAGCGGTTATTCTTGTCCACAATCTGGAAGACAGAGAGAGAGTCTAGAAGGGGCCACCCTACAGAGGCTCTCATGTCCCTGGCTCCTCCCCAAGCCAGGGCCAGGGGCCTGGCCCATCCACGACCTCCCCTCCCCTCCTCTTGCCCTCTGTGACAACACCCCCACTGCTGTAGGACTGAAACCCTAGCCAGGGCCAGGAATCCCATCTCCCTCCTCCGTCCCGAGAGCAGACCCAGTAACAACAGGGTCAATGAGCAGCATTTCCTGGATCCATGCATCGCAACAAGGAAAGTCAGAGCCAGCCTCCTTTCTCTCCTGCTTCTGTGAGAAACAGAGGCCAGCACTGGATGACAGAGTGCACGTGGTGTGAGAGGCGCCTCTCCTTCCCAACCTCTAAGTCTTCAAGAGCCTCAGGGTCGGGCTGGGCTCTCCTCTTCTGTAAAATGTCCCATTTCCTCGACACTCTCGAATCGGAGTTCAGCTGGGTATGGACTTCTAAGCAGGTTGTTTTATTTTCTTTCAGCGCTTGGAAGATTGCCCACAAGGCTGCCACAGGCTGTTCAGCAACCTACTGCCCTTCTTTTACGGACAGACTATCTATGGTAAAATTTAAGACGTGCCCTTCATCTTTGATTTTCTGCAGTTTCCCTCTGTGGTTTTGAAGCGGAGATTTATTTTCCTAAAATTCTCATTACTGGATGAGCATATTACTTGATGAAAACACATCTCTTCTTCAATTCTGGAAGGTTTTGAAAAACTCTTATGTTCATGAACACAGCTTCCCAGTCTTTGTCTCCGGTTTCTTCATGTAGAATTTCTAAGAAACATATTTAGGAGTAGCGCCACTGTCTTTTAACTACCTTTCTCTTCCTCTCTCTCTCTCTCTCTTTTTGGCAGTGCTCTGGGACTATTCCTCAGGACTCTCTTTCAATTCACTGATTGTCTCTTTGACTGCGTCTAGTCAAGAATTTATCTACATATTAAACATCTTCCTCTCTTTTTTCTTCCTTTCTAAATGAGAACTTTTAATGCAATGAATATTTTTCCTTCCTAGCATTCATAGACACCTCTGTTTCATTCTACCTCTGTTTCATAACATCACATTCCCTTCTTTCCTTTCCTAATAGCTTTATTGAAGTATTATTGACATACAATGTACCATTTGATACATTTTGACAAATGTGTACACCCACGGCCACAATCAAGAAAGCAAACGTATCCATCAACTTTGTTTCTTTGTGCCCCAGAACCTTCCCCTCCTGCCTCCTTCCATACCTCCCAGTCCTCCTTTCTGGTCCCCAGGCAACTAGCAAGTTACTTCTTGGTCACTATAAATCACTTTGTGTTCTCTAAGACCTTATATAAATGAAATCAAATAGAAGCCATGGCTAGCTTCTTTTACTCAGCACACTTCTGAGATTTGTCCATATTGATGTGTGTATCAGAGTTCATTCCTTGGTACTGGTAAGTAGTGTTTCATTGTCTGGATATGCCACAATTTGCCTTTTTATCTACTTACTGATGGCCATTTGGGCTGTGTCTAGTTTTCAGCTATCACAAATAAATCTGCTATGAGAATCCAGTTACAAATCTTTTTGTAGACACTCACATTTCTGGTCGGCAAATACCTAGCAGCGGAATGGCTGGGTCACATGGAAAGTATATGTTCAACTCTTAAAAAACTGGTAAACTGTTTTCCAAAGTGGCCGCAACATTTTATATTTTCATACAGACACCCAGGGACCCACCAGCTGGTCCACATCCTTGCCAATACTTAGCATGAATAGTCTTTTATATTTCAGCCGTTCTGACAGGTAATGAAGCAGCATCTCCCTGTGGTTTTAATTTCACGTCTCTGATCACTAATGACATTGAACATCTTTTCGTACACTTACTTGCAGGCTGCAATATCTTCTCTGGTGCAGAGTCTCTTCGAATCTTTGCTTGTTTTTGAAATTGGTCGTTTTTTTCCTTATTATTGAATTTTGAGGGTTTTTTGAAAATATCCTCTGGATCAAGTCCATCCTCAGACATACGATGTACAAATGCTTTCTCCTAATCAAAGGCTTGTTTATTCATTCTCTTAATGACATCTTTCGAAGAGCAGAGGTTTTAAATTCGAACACACGAACAAAAATCCACTGTTTTGGTCTTTTTAGTGGGTGTTACCCTTTATTTCCTCAAGGATCCTAAGGCTGAGGCCATTCATTATTCCTCATTATCTGTTACCTCCTTCGTCCACAGTCACAGAACCCCTGCATTGTAACTGGGCACTTGGCTATGAGTAATAGCGGAATCCGTTCCTTGGCTTCTCCGTTAAGTGCTGGCCAATAGGATGTAGTCGAAAGTGTCATGTGTCAGCTTCTTGAAAACGTCTTCAAAAGACGGCTGATATGTGCCTCTCCACTATCCTACTGCCTGGAATGCAGACGTAATGGCTGGAGTTCTAGCTACCAACTTAACCAGACTATGAGGATAATCCAAGCACTGAGATGGCGATGAGCTGAAATCAAGCTTGGTTCCCCGGGGCCTTCGGGAGGCAGAGCCACCGCATCAGGCCTAAAATGTAATCAATGCATTCACAGTAGAAAAATGTAACCCCTGTTTTCCTTGAGCTGCTGTTATTTTGAATCTCAGTCACTTAGAATCAAACCTATTCCTGATACAAATCCTAAACGGTTATTTTAAATTCATTTTCAGAATACCCTATAATTTTTATTTTTGTGTGAGTTCATTCATCATTGATATTCAGAGGCCGTCTTTTTCTTTTAAACATTTTTTTAAAATGTTTACTTATTTTTGAGAGAGACACAGAGCGTGAGCGGGGGAGGGGCAGAGAGAGATGGGGAGACACAGAATCCAAAGCAGGCTCCAGGCTCTGAGCAGTCTGCAGCACAGAACCTGAAGCAGGGCTTGAACCCACAAACTGCTAGATCATGACCTGAGCCAAAGTTGGATGCTCAACCAACTGAGCCACCCAGGTGCCCCCAGCGGCTGTCTTTTTTAACATTGCTTCATTAGTTTTGGAGATTTAGTCTTGGGGGGGGAGCTCATCTTTTTTTGTTTTTCTTAGATTCCCACTGTAATGTTTGGGGGGAAAAGGGTCAGGGCTGGTCAGAGCAAGAACTCTCACTGCATCTGGACTAGAAACCCCCCGGCCTCTCCTCTGCACACACCTTCTTTACCTAAACTCTTTCCCTGGATACTCACATCTATCTCTAGACTCTCATTTGTTCACGAGTCCCTTTTACCTCAAGCCCCAGGGCTGAGCAGCTGACTTCTCACGTAATTTTCCTTCCTTGGGTGTCTCACAGGCACCTCAAATTTACCTCCCCCAAGGTACCCTCCCCCAGGCCTCACCCCCAAACGAGTTTCTCCCCTATTTTCCTCATCACAGCAATTCAATCTTGGTTTGCAATTATCATTTGTTCCCGAAACATGCCTGTAATCCAAAGCACTCATACGTCAAAGCAAATTTCAGGAACCATTGGCTCAGTTGTGATCATAGGATGTCTGGCGTCATGCACGACTCGTATTGCAAGACGTTATTCATTTATCAAGTTAAAGTGTATTAGGGGCACCTGGGTGGCTCAGTCGGTTGAGCGTCCCACTTCGGGTCAGGCCATGGTCTCACCGTCCGTGAGTTCCAGCCCCGCATCGGGGCCTGGAGCCTGCTTCCGATTCTGTGTCTCCCTTTCTCTCTGCCCTCCCCTGCTCACACTCTGTCTCTCTCAAAAATAAAATAAAAACATCAAAAAGTTTTTAAATTGTATTAGAAATGTTTGCAGATCTTGCGGAACCCTCATAGAACAAGTTACTTGCCGTCCAAGGTTTTACCGCGCTGGAAACCACCCTCCATGCAGGTTTCAAAAAGAAAGCGATTCCTATCAAACACTAGTGAATGGTACACGGTGTGATACGTGAGTTATACCTTGAAAAGGATGTTTAAAAAACACAGCAAAAGGAAAAAGAAAGTCACCCTTCATCTCTTGCTCTCTCAATGCCCTGCATCCAGCCCCTCAGCAAATCCTGCCATCTGATGTCCGGACTGCCCCTCTAGCCTCACGGCGACCTGGGGCCATGCTGGTCTGAGCCATCAGCTCAGACAACCACGGGAGACCCTAACTAACCTCCCTGGTGCCGTTCCTGACTCATTCTCCACCAGTGCTCCTCCGAGCAGCCCCTGTAATCTTCACCGGTGTAAACCCCGTCACGGCACACGCACACCTCATTCACGGGTGTAAACCCCGTCACGGCACACGCACACTGTGGTCACGGGTGTAAACCCCGTCACGGCACACGCACACCTCGTTCACGGGTGTAAACCCCGTCATGGCACACGCACACCTCGTTCACGGGTGTAAACCCCGTCATGGCACACGCACACCACGGTCACGGTTATAAACCCTGTCACGCGCGCCGCGGTCATGGGTGTAAACCCCGTCACGGCACACGCACACTGCGGTCACGGGTGTAAACCCTGTCACAGCACACGCACACCACTGTCACGGTTATACCCTGTCACGCGCGCCGCGGTCACGGCTGTAAACCCCGTCACGGCACACGCACACCTCGTTCACGGGTATAAACCCCGTCCCGGCACACGCCGCGGTCACGGGTAGCACTGACAATAACATCTGCGCTCACAGTCACGTCTTCGAGGCCCCTATTACCTGGTCCCTGCCTACCCCCCCACCTCCCTCCACCAGCCGCAGTCACAATGGCCAGACCGTGAGCCTCTACACGGGTCGGGTTCACCGCCTGCAACCTCGTTTCCCTACTGAGGTTAAAAAGTTAACACTCATAAAATTAAAAAAAATCCACCAAACTTGTTTTCATTGTATTTATTTTTAGAGACAGAGAGGGAGCGCCAATGGGAAAGGAGAGCAGAGGGAGGGAGAGAATCTCAGTCCCACAATGCTGGGATCATGACCGGAGCCTAAATCAAGAGTTGGACGCTTAACCGATGAAGCCACCCAGAGGCCCCAGTACTGACGTAATTTTTCAAGCAGCAGAAACAATCCTGAGCCACGCGGCTGAACACTGGGTAGCCATCATCTGGAGCCCACAAAAATGACCTCCGCCTGCATCTGCCCACTTGCTGATGTCGCCAAAGGACTTTTCACTGACCCTCCAAGGTTAACCGCCCTCCTGAAGCTGGTTGGGAGCCTCGCCATTTTTACCACACAAGGAGTTTTCTAGACACAACGTACAGAGCTGTTTTGCAGGTTTGTAAAGTCTACAGATACGGCACCCGAGTGAACACACTCTTTTGTATCTTTTTCCCACTGATTTTTGCATCCCTTCTGATCTTTTGGGTCTCGGGTTCTGTCCCCTCCTCAGAAGCTCTGCCTGATCTGACCCGGAAGTAGGTTCTCTCTTGTCACTTCCTGACCTCCACGTGCCTGTCCCTCACAGCATTATCCATCCGACCTCACCGAGCACTTCCTTTTAACGACCTGATCGCAGGGTGCAATTCTGTTACTGATGGTGTCGTGTGTCAGCATGGCAAGTGACTCTGAGCTAATGAAGGCAAAGCACATGGCTAGCTCGTTCACAATGGTGGCCAGGCCCCACGTGCCAACACGGCACCTGGCACCTGGCAGAATGTTAGTTGAATGAATGAATGATTGGATGAAGAGCCTTTTAAAAAAAATTTTTTTTTAACATTTGTATTTATTTTTGAGAGACAGAAAGAGACAGAGCACAAGCGGGTGAGGGGAGAGAGCAAGAGGGAGACACAGAATTAGAAGCAGGCTCCAGGCTCTGAGCTGTCAGCACAGAGCCTGACGCAAGACTCAAACCCATGATCCACAAGATCATGACCTAAGCTAACGTCGGACACTTAACCGACCAAGCCACCCCAGGTGCCCCTGAAGAGCCTTTTTTGTTTATTTATTTCTGAGAGAGAGACAGAGTGCGAAAAACAGAGGTTATTTCTGAGAGAGACAGACAGAGCATGAGCAAGGGAGGGGAAGAGCAAGAGGGAGATACAGAATCCAAAGCAGACTCCAGGCTTCCAGCTGTCAGCACAGAACCCGACGCAGGGCTGGAACTCATGAACTGCGAGATCATGACCTGAGCCAAAGTCGGACGCTTAACCGACTGAGCCCCCCAGGCGCCCCTGGATGAAAAGCCTTTTAAGTAAAAAGTGAATTTAAAAAAATAGTATATAACGTTAGTATTTTAGTAAAAAGGAAATGAGTGGTATGTTGGAGCTGGTCTATACTAAGAAGAGCTGACAGTTAAATTTTCCAGAATTTCATGAGCTGCTTGTTAAACACAGCCACTATTAGAAATTAAGTAATAGAAATTTACAATTCAATAAATGATACTGTGAAGCTAATAAATATTCAAAGCTTACCACTTCCTAATCATTTTTATATTTTACTGTAATCTATGTCCTTGAGGGAAACAGATATCTACAGTTTCTGTACAGTAGAAACATTATAAAAAGAGTTGGAAAGATCCCCTCTTTCCATCTCCCGGTCCAGTGACATCATGCTGGTGTCTCAAAAGCAGCCACAGCGGGAGCATTTATACCATGGAGATCGGCACACGTCCCCGCCGCCCCCCGGGACCCCCACTGCCCCCACGGTACCTAGCGCCCACCGCATGCGTGTGTGTGCGCGCGCACAGAAAGTCTGGGAAACACATTTCAAGCTCTCAACTCTGGTTACCTCTAGACGAAACGAGAGAGGAAAGCAGGATGAGGCTTTTGCTTTATTTGTCTATTTATGACACTCGACTGTCTTTGTGGTTTAAAATTTTCAGATAGACTAAAAGAGAAAACATGCAGATCAGGCTTCCCCCCTCCCGATGGCCCCCTCCCCCAAGAGTCTCCCAGGACGGGGCCACAGTCTTCAGGGACCTTCCCTTGGAATTTCACAGAACCCTATACGTTATCATAGTACTAGTTCCCCTACGATACCGTTTTCTGAGTGTTCCTCTCTCTCCTGGGGAAAAAGAAAAGCATCTCTGGGCCCTGCAGCCTGTAACGGGAGCACCAGGGGGCGGTGACAGCCCTGGAGCCAGAGGCAGGAGCTAGAACCTCAGCTTTAGCATTTACAAGGGAGTGGCCTTGGGCAGGCACCTCCACTGGCCTTGCCTCAGTTTCCACATCTGTGAAATGGGGTAAAACCCAACCTTGGAGCACTGCTGTCATGACTGATGTGGCAGGTACTCAGTAAAGAGTCGCTATTAGCATCTCGGTCATGAGTGTCATCACACTCTCGGGTCTCCGAAGGAAGAGACCAGTAGTCAGTTACCATTACTTCTGGGCAGGGGGAGGTCTTCTGGTGGACACTCGGCTGTTGTGATCTGACTTCAGCTGGGCAGAGAGGCTCCCATGAGTTCTGAGGGAGGAGGGGACTGCCAGAGGCCCCTCACAGGGGACTTCAGATCTGGAGGTTTGCTGAGGGATGTTTCTAGCATTCTCCTTCCCACTGATCAGGTTTTTCTCCAGCCAGGCATTCATTCATTCACTGAACAAGTATCATTGAGGCAGTAGCTACAGTGTCAGGCTCTGGGGGGTAAAATGGTGGTCCAGGGAGACAGTCCTTGCTCTCACAAAACTCACAGTCCAGGGAGGCCACTGTGACACCCTGTGGTTGGCACTGTGGCGGGATAATCTGTGGCAAGAGAACTCAGAGCTGGAGCCAGGAGCCAGGAGTCAGTTGAGGACCTTCCTGGGAAGTCTGGAATCTACGCCGAGGTCTTGGAGAAGAGGAAGGGGAGGGTGTCCTAAGCGGAAGAAGCAGGAATGGGCAGGATCACACGGGGTTTTCTACCATGTCACGTATCACTGAGCAGTCCAAGCCACCCTCAGTAGAGAGAAGGCTGAGACAGAGATGATCCGGGAACTGGCCAGCCAGGGCCAGATGCTCAGGACCAAGCCCCCAGAAGGCTGGGCCCTCAATGTCTTCCCCTCCCCTTATCCTACAAGGTCAACTCCTTGGCCCCTCGGAACCCAGCACTTCATGGAACTGCCCGAACTCTGAACACTGTGATATGAGAAGGCCCTCGGTAGCCTGGACCTGCCTGGAGAAGGGTGATCAGCATGGGAAGGGGGTTCCTTAGCCTGGAGAGAGGAAGCCGGAGAGCGAGCCATCATCAAATGCGGGAAGGACCACCACACGAAGGAAGCAGGGCCAGGACAATGTAGAGGGGCACAGGCCTGAACTGGGCACCAGGAATATGCAGGCGGGACAGTCTTAAACAGAGTGAGCACTCTTGTGAGGTGGTGGACCTCTTGTTATGGGGAGTATTTAGTCAGAAGACGGATGACCCACCGTTAGGGAGGCTTTCCCACAGAGTGGAAGTCTGTCCTAAACGACTTCTAAACTTCTGTCTAGGGGCGCCTGGGTGGCTCAGTCGGTTAAGCATCCAACTATAGCTCAGGTCATGATCTCACAGTTCGAGGGTTCGAGTCCTGCGTCGGGCTCTGTGCTGTCAGCTCAGAGCCTGGAGCCTGCTTCTGATTCTGTGTCTCCCTCTCCCTCTGCCCCTTCCTGGCTCACACTCTGTGTGTGTCTCTCTCTCTCTCAAAAATAAATAAACATTAAAACAAAAAAAGGAAATAATGTCTAAAACCCAGACTGTATGATTCTATGTGGACAGACCCTCAGAAAACAATACAAAACCTGAGTTTGGGCCCCCTGGGGCAAGCAAGGTCCATATGGATCAGGGTGCTATTTCTGACTATGGCGCTGATTAACATCATTAATGGTAATTACCATATGGTAATGATTAACCATTCATAAAGCAGTTTCACTGCACCAAGGACCCCTGCCTCACCATTCCACGGATTCTCACGACTCTGTGAAGTAGCTATGACCATTACCCCCATTTTGCAGATTGGGAAACTGAGGTTCAGGCAATCTGCCCGTGGACACAAAGGAAATGGGTGGCAAGGCCAAAGTTTGTTCAAACAGACAACAGTGAGAGATGGACCTCAAGCTCCCTCTGATGACCTCATCAGAATCAACCAGGAATGTCCCGGGGGGGGGTGCTCCCTCCCGATTTCCGGTGTTGCTGCTGGCTTGGGCACATTTGCTACGTGAGGATCTGCATTTTAATAGGGAGGAGGCTTCTGCTTAGTGGCAGAAAGTTTGCCGCAGTCAAGGGCTCACTGCTGGGCTTCTGTGAACGATGTCATCACCGGATGCTGCAGAGATTAGATTTTCAAAAACCTGATTTGCTTGCAACTTTCTAGGAACGCGCGAATCCATAAAACACTCTGGTTTTCAGCCCCGCACCTCCTTAGAGCAGAGTGGCTACAAAAACGATTTATGAAGCTATTCGCATTTGACAAAGGACTTCTGCCCCTCTCGGGTGCTCTTCCCAGAGCCCCAGGGGGCCGAGAGCATCGGCCCTGCTCTCCAGCCCTTTCCAGGTCTAGCAAACTGATATGGCAGAGCGAAAAAGAGGTTGGCCTGAACCTGAACTTGAACTGAATACATGGGCTGCAAGCGGGGCTCTGAGATGACCGAGGCCCTGGCTTCTCAACCTGGCGCCTGCAGAGGGACTTCAGTAAGGGGAAGGGGAGATCCCGTAAAATGCGCCCAGCATTTCACGAATAGTGGTATGTGTATGAGTAAGTGAGGCTACCCCAGAATCGCGGTCTAACCTGCCGCGCCCCTCCCCCCATCTGATAGTGGAATTGGTGCTTTTGCATGCTGTCATTTCTCTCCCAGCCCCCTCGTCCCTCCACGTTTCTAACTGGAGATAATACAGAGAACTGGGATCTGCTCCTGGCCTGCTGTGCACCTGCAGGCAGCAAGCATCTCCGTGCCCACGACGCCTAGGGCGCGTACTGACAGAGTGAGCACCCCCATTTCATGTGTAAGACAGGCATCCAGCCCTAAGGTGTACATTTCTCCAGGAGGAATGTCCGAGTCCAGAGCCCCGTAAGCAGCCCAGAGAGCTCTTCCCCACCCAAGTCCTTCTGCTCGGGCGGTGCAGTCCCCCGGCCTTGTTACCAGCCTCGGGACCAACTACTCCCCAACCCTGAACGCACGTGGCCTCACTCTTCTTGGTAATACGCCTGGCTCTTGGTAAAATCAGCGGGTTGAGCCCTTGGGCAGGGACTGAACTAACAGCCTCGGGAGGCTGGACTGACCTGAGTCCCCTGTGGTATTTACGCCTTATGGGAGGGGCTTCGGGGCAAGGGTGGCAGGGAGCCGCAGGGGAATCTGCTCAACTAGGAGGCAGCAAAAATGCCAGTTAGAATGGGCCAGTGGCCTGAGAGAAATTCAATAGAAACAAACTTGAAATATGCCACGGATGTGAAGGGTCTTCAGGGTCACAGGGCAGAGGGAAGGTGGTGTGAAAAGCACCCACAGATGCCCACAGCACAACCAGCACGTCCATCATGGGCCGCTCACCCCAGTAACCAGAGAAAGGAACGAGAGATAGAAAAAAAGCAGAGTATAAACCAAAGCTCTGAGATGAGACAGCACTTCTTACTCACAAGGACGGCTGAAATAAAAAGTCAGATCGGGGCCCGGGGGGCTCAGTCGGTTAAGCGTCCAACTTCAGCTCAGATCACGATCCTGCGGTTTGTGGGTTCAAGCCCTGCAGCAGGCTCTGTCCTGACAGCTCAGAGCCTGGAGCCTGTTTTGGATTCTGTCTCTGTCTGTCTCTGTCTCTGTCTCTCTCTCTGCACCTCCCACTCCTCATGCTCTGTCTCTCTCTCAAAAATAAATAAACATTAAAAAAAATTACAATCAGAAAGTCAGACAACAGCAAGTGTTGGCAAGGATGTGGCAAAACCAGCCCTCCTGTCCTGCGATGGGAATGTAAAACGGTTCAGCTGCTCTGGAAAATGGTCCTGCAGTTCCTCCAGTGATTATACACAGTTACCATGTGACCCGGCAGTTCTATGCCTCGGTATTACCCACGAGAAATGAAAACACAGGTCTACACAGAGACTTGTACCCCGATGTTTATAGTAGCGTCACTCATAATAGCCCGAAGATGGAAAGAACCCAAGTGTCCATTGACAGTTGAACGGATGAACAAAATGTGGCATGTCCATGCGATGGGGGAAAAAGGCCATTAAAGGAATGATGACGCTACACAGTGATAATCTACCACAACACGGATGCACCCTGAGAACATTACGCTAAGGGCAGGGAGCCAGTCACAAAGGACCACATGCGGTATGATCTCATCACACGAAGGAGAGACAGTGAGTGAGTGAGGGCTGGAAGTGGGGGAGGGGAGCAGACGGGGTAACAGCTAAAGACAGAGGTTCTTCAATGAGGCAACGCAAGTTTACACAACTGATGGTGGTAATGGCTGCACACAGAGGTGAATTACTAAAGGCCATTAAATTACACACCTTAAATGGGTGAACTGCACGGTATGCGACAATATCTCAATGACGAGGGTGTAAGACCTCCACCGAATGTTCATCGGCAGCAATCAGACAAGATAAAGAAAACCACCTTACACCATCTGCTTGAAAAGTACTCCCTGGGGGCGCCTGGGTGGCTCAGTCAGTTGAGTGTCCTACTTTGGCTCAGGTCATGATCTTGTGGTTTGTGGGTTCGAGCCCGGGTCAGGCTCTGTGCCTGGACCCTGGAGCCTGCTTCAGATTCTGTGTCTCCCTCGCTCTCTGCCTCTCCCCTGCTCACGCTCTGCCTCTCTCTCCCAAAAATAAATAATAAACATTAAAAAAAATTTTTTTTTTTAAAAGGGAAATACTACCTGGAGAAACAGGAGTTTCTGTGTGAGTGGGAGGCCCAAGGGAGGTCATGGGGGCATTCAGACAGTCTCCCTGGGGGATGGGGATCAGGAGCTCGAGCTTTGGCTTGAAGTCCTGGCCCCACGATCATCTGTATGGCCTTGGACAAGCAATTTGGCCCTTGAAGCCCCAGTTTCCCAGTCTGTAGAAAGGGGGCTGAAGTGTGCCTATCTGATTGTCTGGCTGTGAGGGTACAGTTAGGACACACAAATCCCTTAGTGCACTAAACAGCAGCTACTGTGGTGACTGTCAGTTATTGCTGCCCCCCCCCCAACCCTCCCTCGCTGAGGACCCACTAGGGCCAGGGTGCTGAATCAGGCTCCGACAAGATGTCTCCTAAAGGAATTTTCAAACACCAGAAAACCCCACGTTCCCTATTATTCAGGCCAGGAAGTTGACTAGAAATTAGTGTCTCTCAAATGAGGGTCTTTGGATATGTTCTCAGGATCTAAAAGCCCTAAAAATGTTTAATTCGGGGCACCTGGGTAGTTCAGTCGGTTAAGCATCCGACTTTGGCTCAGGTCATGATCTCCTGGTTCATGGGTTCGGGCTCCGAGTCAGGCTCTGTGCTGACAACTAGCTCAGAGCCTGGAAACTGTCTTCAGATTCTGTGTCTCCCTCTCTCTCTGACCCTCCCCTGCTCATGCTGTTTCTGTCTCTCAAAAATAAATTAAAAACATAAAAAATTTAAAAAAAAGAATGTTTAATTCAATGTTTTCATTGAAAAAAATCAGTGCCTGGGAATCACCATGAGCTCTCCATCCCAGTCACTGTGCGTGTAACAGGGCTGGCCCCTGTGGTGGACCGAATTCTTGGCCCCAGTCCCGCCCTTGTCTATCAGCCTTGGCCCTGTGATTCTGTACTGGGTACTCTCTTACAGGTGGCCTGTGCTTCTTTACTCCTTGACCTTGGCTTCTGCTGTGTGGCTTGTCTGGCCAATGGGATGCTATCACACACCGGGCAAGCAAAGACTGGGAATGTGCTTGCGAGGGGTGGGAGGGCTTGCCTCTGGGACCACCTCTGCCTTCAGCGGGAGAAGAGCTTCTCCGGAGAGCCCCCGCTCCTTCAGTCTGGGCCCAAACTGACACACAATGGAGCAGACCTGCCCCACGGGAGGAGAGAGGTGGCCCGGGGGTTGTGGCAGAGTGGCCCGGCCGTGCCCAACGAAGCCAGCATCCCCTCACAGTCCACCAGCAGACGCGCCAGAATAAATGAGGAAGCATGGTTCAGCCAGTGGGTCCACGAGCAAAAATCAATCACTGCCGCTCTACGTCACAGGTCGGCAAACTGAGGCCCTGCAGGCGACATCTGGCCCACCAGCTAAGAAGGGTTTGTGCATTTCTAAATGGTTGAAAATCGCTCCGAAGAAAGAGACTTCATCATGTGAAAGTTCAAATTTTGGAATCCATAAACAGTTTTGCGAGCACCCACCACACCTGTGACTGTTTTCTGCTGCCGTGACAGGGCCGGGCGGCTGGGGCAGACACGGTAAGGTCCGCAAAGCCTCAAATGTTTACAATCTGACACTTTACACAGAAAGAGTGCAACCTCAGGTCTCTGCTGCGGCATCTGGAGGCAGCCGGCTACACTGTAACAGTTGAGGATATAACATCCATTGTTACCGTTGGCCGTGAACTAGTGAAAAAAGAGCACATGCGCACTTGGTGGGCATATGATTCATCCTGGTAAAGAAAAGAGTGAGAAGTGGCAAGGCAGTTGCACTAAAGGACTTCCCAGTGTTTCAAATAAAGACAAAGGAAGACAAGCAAGGAGTCACACAGCACACGAAGGCACAGACCTGCCAAACGCCGAAGAATCTGGGTGTTCCTAGTCATTACCATGGCCACCTGGGAAATAGCAATTTTGTTTCAGTAAAAAACATCATCCTACACATTATGCTGATTTCATTCATTTGAATTACATACGTTTGCATAGGTCTGTTCATTTGATATTCGCAAGTCTGTCGTGGATTTATAGCTCTTCAAAAGCTGTAAGAAACATCGTTTCATCTAGCTCTATGCTTAAACCATTTTAAATAACATCAGAATAAAATTAATGTCACATTGGGACCCCACGAACATTAAAAGTCACCTGACTGGCAGGTCCAGGAGAAGATATGCGACCTCACTAGCCATCAGGGACATGCAAGTCAAAACCACAGCGTGACATCCCCTCACGCCTGTTGGAAGGGCTGCGCTCAGAAAGACGGGAGGGGACGAGCACTGACCAGGAAGTGGAGGAGAGGGAACCTGCTCACTGCTTTGGGATGAACGCAGGTGCGGCCACCATGGAAAAGAGCAGGGAAGTTCCTCAAAAACTTAAAAATAGAACTACCCTCTAATCCAGCAATCCCACTCCTGGGCATTTATCAGAAGGAAGTGAAACCACTTGATGTGAAGAGATATTTACAGCATGATTTCCAAGAGCCAAGACGTAGGAGTAGCCCTAGTGTCCATGGACAGATAAAGGGCTCAAGACGATGTGGTGTGGATATACGACGGAATATTATTCATCCACAGAAAGAAATGAGATCTCGCCACTTGGAATAACGCGGATGGCCCTTCAGTGCACGATGCTAAGCCAAATAAGTCAAACAAAGACAAATACCATACGCTCTCACTTACATGTGGACCCTAAGAAAGAAAAACACAAAAAACTGAACTGATAGACACAGAGAACAGGCTGGTGGTTGCCAGGGGCAGAGGGTGGGGTGGCTGAAGTGGGTGAAGATGGTCGAAATAAAATAAGTCAGTCCTGGGTAGGTAATACATCGCATAGTCACGACAGCTACCTGTGTATTTGAAAAGTCCCCTCAGTGTAACACAAAGGACACACGACCACAGCCGAAGCAATGGTGACGGTCAAGTTAGCAGCTACTTTAGCCTGGAGATACGGGGCCAGTTCAGAAGAGTTTCCCATGCTCTACTTTTATTCCAAAATAACAGATCTCGAGAATAAAGCGAGTTCACAGGCATATTATATATTTGAGGTAAGTCTTTGGTTTGGTTTGTGGTTCGCTAACCAAACAACCAGCATTTATAAAAATTATACAATGGGGCGCCTGGGTGGCTCAGTTGGTTGAGCGTCTGACTTTGGCTCAGGTCATGATCTCATGGTTGACGTATTTGAGCCCCAAGTTAGGCTCTGTGCTGACAGCTCAGAGCCTGGAGACTGCTTCTGATTCTCTGTCTCCCTCTCTCTCTGCCCCTCCCCTGCTCACGCTGTCTCTCTCTGTCTCTCTCTCTCTCAAAAATAAATAAAACATTAAAAAAGAAGTTATGCAAGGCAAGCCCATTTAATGCTTCTGATATTAGAGGAATCTAAAGATTGAGGGACATACTTTTATTTCTGGAAAAGCTGATACTGAATTGGTAGTCTTTTAAGATCCATGGCAACTTCTTTCTGGCATCGTCTTCCACTTTTCCTTCTTAGCACACTCTGGACTTGGCTTTACCCTGCCAGCTTTCCCCCTCATGCCACCCGTGCCCCCAGACCTCCGTACATGTTGTGCCCACTGCTTGTGATTCCGTGTTGCCTCAGTCCCAGACTCACTGAAACTCATCCCTCAAATCCTAGTTCGGGCCTAGAAGCAAGGAGACCCTGGTAGCAACCCACACACTTAGTACCCACGGATCTTGACTTCTAAACACCATTTCCACTACAGCAAATTAGGGCTCTTAGGAGAGACGGCCAGAACATCGTTTTGCACCAGAAAGTAAGGGAAAAGGAGCCAGTCCGCACCGCCAAATCTAGGGCAATTTAAGCATCAGAATGAATGACTGGAATGGGCTAGAACACACTGAAGGGGAAAGAAAGGATTCATGAGTCCGTACCGATACTAAAAATAACTTTAAAACAAGCAATAGGGCGGAGGAGAAAGTTGAGTACCTTTTTTTTTCTTTTTGTAGAAGGATGACACATTGTACACGAAGAACGTAGAATGCAAATCATTTGAAACCATGGATAATGATCGATACAGGCAAGAATCATCAACAGTTGCTGAAACCACCGGGTAAAAGATAAGACGAACTGACCTCACATTTTTCTGTTTTCTACAAGGAAAGACACAATATCCTTCGTGCCAAAAATCTATCATCTGAATCTACCACGAGGAAACAATCAGATGCATAGAAATGTGCAACCTTCTGCTAACAACTGTGCAGAACGTCTCGAAAGTGTGAATATCCTGAAAGAAAAAAATAAATGCAAGGACAGTTCTAGAATAAAGGAGACTATTGAGACATGACGATTCAATGCATGAGTGGGACCTAGATGGGGGACAAACTGTAAAGGCCATTTCTCCAGGGTGATTGGGAAAATCTGAATAAGGACTGCAGTTGAGAGAGTATTGTATCGTATCCAAGGTTAAATTTCCAAAGCATAATAAATATATGGTAGCTATGTAAGGCAGTGGGTAGCAAACTATTGCCTGTAGTTCAAATACAGCCCCTACCTGTTATTTTTTAAGTAGGCTCCATGCTGGGCTTGAAGTCACAACCCCAAGATCAACACCTGAGCTGAGATCAAGATCTGAGTTAAGATCAAGAGTTGGGTGCTTAACCGACTGAGCCACCCAGGCACCTCCTTGCCCGTTTTTATACAGTTGTGAGCTAAGCACGGTTTTTACATTTTTTAACGATGAAAAAAGTTTTTCATGTCATTTTATTTATATGAAATTTATGGGATTTGAATTTCGTTTGAAATTTCATGACATGCGCATTCAGCGATCACCAATAAAGTTTATTGAAACCTAGACATGTTCATTCACGTACATCTGTGGCAGCTTTCACCCTGCAGCAGCAGAGCTGAGTATTGGAGATGGAGAATGCATGACCCATAAACCCGAGGTCTACAACCACATCTCAAACAGCTCAGAGAAACAAAACAAGACAAAACAGAATGTGTGCGTATGTGCACCTGCGTGCCTGTAGATACATAAAGGCGGAGACTCAGCAATTGTTATAAAATGTTGCCAATGGGTGAATCACGTGCTGGGTGGGTGGGTGTTTATTACACTAGTATAGCTTTTCTACAGAGCTTGAACATTTCAAAATGGAGTTAACAGAAATGAACAAAGAAGCATGAAAAGCATCTGTTCACACACACACACACATGTGCACACGCACCCACGCAAGGCAACGGGTCTCAAGTGTCCCTTCCTGTATTCCCAGACAAGCCCATTATCCCGTCCCTCTCTGAGCTCCCCCAAGCTTGGTGACACCTGCCTGCTCCCGCCGACCCCTCGTGTCCCTGCAACCATCTGCTCGTGCCTCCACCCGTCCCAATCACTCGGGGTTTTCAGATTCTGTTTTGGAGGCTGTGTCACGAGCTTTCGTGCACCCAATTTCAAGTTTTGAGATAAATCTCCATTTCATGATAGAACTTGAAGCAGAAAACACCTGAAATACTGTTTCACCTCTGCTTTCCCCCAGGACAGTAGGGGTCTGGCCGGTGGAGAGGCTGAATGACAGCAGGGGGGCAATGCCACCAGACAGTGTCCTCTTTACGAGGACCTGTGGGAAATCTTCAGCCCAGCATCAGCGCCCAGAAGGGGCGCCTCCCCAGGAGCTCTCCGGGGACTTTTCACAACATGGACAGAATGCCCCGGCAGCTAACCAGGCTTGCCTTTTCCCAGCGGTGGCCAGAGTTGGACCCCACGGAGCTGAAAGTGTATATATGGGTCTTTGAGGTATGCATTTTTAGCCTCCCTCGGGGCTCCGCTGAAGGTCCCCACCCTTGTTTTTCTTTCTTCTGTCTCTCCCAGTTTTAACGTGCTTTTATGGTATATTTTATGTATCCTGCTAGGCTATCTTAAACCCCTTCTGGAACAAGACTGGGTCTAAATGAATAATGTCAATAAAAGCCCAGTGCTGGCCCTCTTTCTTCTGGCTTTTACCAAACCACAAGGCTGCGCGGCTCTCCCAAACGCCTCGTGCATGCGGCACCGTGTCCATGTCCGGCCTTCGGTGTCTGACGGGCCGCCTGGAAACCTTCCAATGAGAGGAGAGAGCAGAGGAAGAGGGCAGCTCTTTCCCGAACAGCCAGAAGTGATGGCAAAACTCCTGCAGAAGAGGCCAGGCCATGGAGAGATGCGGAAACGGCCATTGGGTCCCTCTAGGTGCAGGCCCTGTCCCACAGTGGGCACAGTGGGACCAGCTTGCCTCTGGGAGTTGGAGAGGGAACCAGTGCAGGGCAGGAACGATGAGAAGAAGAAAGTTAACCAAGGCCAGCAGGCAGGAACAGGGGGGATAAGGAAGGAAGGCAGAGAAGGCCCAGGAGGGTGGGCTCCAGCATCCAGACTACTGGGGTGAAGCCCAGCTCAGCTGCTCACCAGCTATTTAATTTTGTGCACAAGGACTTTTCCTCTCCCAGCCTCAGTTTTCCCAGCTGGTACAATGGGTAGAAGAAACCCTACTTCTCAGGGGCGACATTAAGATCAAAGGCGATGTGCTGGAAAGTGCTGAGCATGGGCCAGAAACCTCATAAGTGCTCCAGGAGCCTCCACAGCGATGCTGATCCTGAGCCCCGTCGGTATTTCTACTGGAATCCACTGTGCACAACAAGGAGCTGTAGCCGGAAATGGGTTGTGCTGGGTGAAGGCCAGAGCTTTTGAACGTGGGCAGGAGGTCAAGAAAGGGCACCAAGTGTGGCTCTGAGACAGGAACTAACAAACAAGTGTGGTTTATTTAGGACATGGGAGCTTCCAGATCCTGGTCCAAAATCGGTGCCCTGTTCATCCAACCCATCAACTAAGCTGGCAGAGTTGGTTCTGATTCTGGCTTTTTCCCTGACCGAGGACACACACACACACACACACAGGTTTTGCTTTCTTGAGCCATTTGGCACATCTATTCTCTCCAAGCCTTCAACACCTCTCACCTCTCCAGATCACAGAGCCTCCACAGGGTCCCTTGGCCTCTCGCCACTCCCTCCCCGCACCCATCCACATGCTTCGGCTCAGGGCTCGGAGGGAGCAACACTGCAGGGGCCCCTGGTCCCTGAACTGCAGGCCACACCCACTCATGCCAGAGCTGGTCCGGGACCAGGCTGCAAACTCCAGGGCCTGCTCTGCTCCCTCTTCTCCATACCCTAGACCCAAGCCAGGCCACAGACCCGGGGAAGTCGCCTGCTTTGGAGATCCCAAGCTTGCCCAGCTGGGCTGTCCCAAGGTGCAGCTTCTCTTGGTGGGAGGTGGGGGCCCCAACAGCCCTTCTTCCCTGGGCATGGGCCTAGATTGTCCCCTCTGCCAAACTTCTACACATCCTTCAAGACCCCTCTCCAATCTGCTCAGTCAAAACCAGCTCCACTTTCTCTCTGGCCCTACAGCTTTCTTTTTTTTGTTTCTTGTTTGTTTTTTTTAATTTTTTTTGAGAGACAGAGATAGTGTGAGCAGGAGAGGGTCAGAGAGAGAGGGAGATACAGAATCTGAAGCAGGCTCCAGGCTCTGAGCTAGCTGTTAGCACAGAGCCTGACGCGGGGCTTGAACCCATGAACCATGAGATCATGAACTGAGCTGAAGCCGGACGCTTAACCGAATGAGCACCCCAGGCGCCCCCCTACAGCTTTCTGCTATAGCACAATGACCAGCCACAGTTGGCCTCGGTATTACTTGGTTGGAAATAGGCCTCCTCCCCTCCCATCCACCTTAGCCCCTGCTCCTTGTGGTCAGACCACAGGCTCCACAAGAACAGGGAGCAAACCTCATGTGTGCCGGTTGTCCCCAGAGCTCCGGAGTGCTACCTTCTCAGCCACGTGTCCCTGTGCCACCCAAACCCAGCGGCCCTCAGGCCTCACACTTCCTTACAGCCCTGCCCCTGCTGCCTGTCCCTTCCCAGGGCCTCAGCTGTCAGCATATAGGCTTAGAGTCCCCTCCACCCAGGCCTCTGTCCTTGGCTGAACCGCGTGCACCAGTGTGCCCCCAGCTGGCACAGCGGGGCACCTCACGGGCACCCCCAGCTCCACTCACCCCTTCTGAGCTCATCTGAGCTGCTCTCCTGTCTCAGGCCACCCCTCTCCACCACTCTGACGTGCCAGCAGATGTTCCCCCAGACATGGCACTCACTTCCTATCGCCGCCTCATCAACTGCCACGGCAGCTTTCCAGTGCCACACGTCCACTACCTCACGGCTCCAGAGGCCACGAGTCCTAAACTTGAGGGGTCGGCAGAGCACTGGCTGGCTGCCGTCTGGAGGTTTCAGGGAGGAATCAACTTCCTCGCCTTTCCCGACTTCTAGAATCTGTCTGCATTCCTTGGCTCCTGGCTCCTTCTATCTTCAAGGCCGGCCTGATAACATCTCCCAATCTGGTCTCTCTGACTCTGACTCTCCAGCCTCCCTCTCATAAAAATGCTTGTAATTCCACGGGGCCCGCCCCGATAATCCAAGATAATCCCCCACCTCAAGAGCCTTAATTCAATTACCCCTGGATGGTCCCTTTTGCCGTCTAAGATGATGTACGTACCTACAGGATCCAGGGATCAGGACGCGGCCAACATCAGGGGGCCGTTATTTGGCTTACAGCACTCACCTCCCTCCGTCTGCTCTGAGCCTCTAGGCGATCCCTCCAGTGACAGAAAAACTGTTGACCGGTCTCCCTTCCCTACGCCACGTCTCCGTCCACCACACCTCCCCCCTATTCTACATTCAACCTTCTCTTCGGTGGGAGCCCCCCGCCGGGGTTTTCATTTCTGTCTTAACCAAGTCCCCCGCCCCCCATGTCTGCTCAGCCAACCGCCCCTCTCTCCTGTCTCTCTTCCGCTTATCTTATCTCTAATCAAACTTCTAAAAAGTGCCCATACTGGTCGCCAGGCTTCTAACAAGGCTCCCTCCTGCCTCTCTTGCCGGCTTCTCCACCACAGCCCTCTGAATGACAGAGACCAGATCATTCTCTGTTGTCGGAGGCCGTCTTGTGCATTATGAAAGGTTTAGCGGCATCCCTGGCCCCTACCTTCTAGACACCAGTGGCGTATCTCCATCCCAAGTTGTGATGGCCCAAAATGTGTCCAGACATTACCAAATGTCTCCCCCCACCGCCCCCCTGCCCCAGAGAGGCGGGGGCAAGGGCGGGGAGGAGGGGACCTAACGGCCCCAGGTTGGAACCTCGGTCTTACAGTAACAGTTCTTGCTAGAGTGGCCGGTGACACCTGACGGAGGACTTTGAGCCCTTCTCTCGCCTGGCCTCTCAGAAGTTGACGCTGTTGACCGCTCCGGCCTTCCCACCTGGAGGGCGCTCTTCCTCAGTCTCCCTCACAGGATCGCGCTCCCCTTCTGGATCGCTAAATCACAGAAGTTCCTCAAAGCTCATTCTAGGCCATCTCCACCTCTCGTTCATCACTTCTCCCCCGGGGCCGGCCCTCTGCACACCCAGCCCCATGATACCTGTGCACAGGTGAGTTGTGAAGTGACATCTCCACATCTCCTTTCTGAGGTCCGAGCTCGTATCGCTAACTGCCTACTTGACATGGACACTGGGAACGTCACTCCAACCTCAGCGAGTCTAATACTAGGATCGGGATCTTGGCCTCTGGCTGGGCCCCACCTTTATGCGATGTCTCAGAGACAGGTACCTCCCTGACCTGCTGAGAGCAGGTCACTGAAGGACTCATTCTTGCCAATTCCTCTCCCTCGCTTAGGCCAATCAGTCAACTTCCAAGTCAATCTCCCTCATCTCTGAAATAGTTCACAAACCAGCTCACCCTTCCTCCATGTCACTGCCCCACCCTAGCCCAAGCCTCCACCATCGCCGCCTTAGACAGCCATCCATTCTTGACCAATGCCCCCTGCTCCCAATCTTTTCTCCAGACTGCAGCCAAGGTCATCCTTTCAAAACATAAAGGACACTTCCCCCTGTTCTTAAAATAAAGAACGAAAGTCCCGGTTTGGCCCACTGGGCCCCATGTGTCCAAGCCTGTCTCCCCCTCCAGGTCCCTGTGTTTGCTCCATTCCAGGCGCAATGGCCTTCTAGTTGTGCAAACATGCCATACTCTCTCCCACCACAGGGCCTTTGCACATGCTGTTCTGACCATCTGGTGGACATCCTCCTTCTTCAATCACAGCTCAACTATCAGGAAGCCTTCCTTGACCTCCGGCCACATCAGTTCTCCTGGTTGTTCCTTTTTCTCCCAGCCTCGTTGCCTTTTCATCACCTGAGTCATAATTTTACATTTATTTATCTTCTTCTTTGATCCATGCCAGCTTCCCTACAATAAGCTCTAGGAGAGTAGAATTGATGTCCAATCTGGCCCACCACCGTGTCCCCTAGGCCGGCTCCGTGCCTGGCACAAGCGAGACCCACAAGAAAGGTTTATTTAATGACTAATGAATGATCTTCCTACTCCCTAGCCTGCTCTTCCCCACCAGCCTCACCTTCCTCCATCTCCCCTCAAGCCTGATTCCCAAGACTCGTCCCTGATAATCCTTGCACTTCGGATCTTTACAAACCCTCTTCCTCACCTCCACATCCCACGCATCAATAAACCTTGGGGATTCTCCCTCCTAAGTCTCTCTCAAACGGGCCTGCCTCTAGCACCCCAGTTGAAACCAGCCTCTTTTCTGACCTGAATCCCCCGGCCCCCAGCAGGCCTCCTACCCATCCTGATTCCGCATGACCTAACCATTCTGTAAGGCCTCTGCCCGACAACCCTCCCAGGCTTCCCCTGGCCAGCGGGAGAAGCATGCACTCACCCGGCTTATGAAATGTAGTGTGATCTGCCCTGTGTCGCCCTCACCCGCTGATTTCTTGCCACTCTGCCTGTCAGGCTCACTGCTGTCGCCACACTGACCCACTAGATGTGCTTCTCGCTCAGCTGTCCTGTGTGCATTCCACGGCCCCTCTTCCACTAAGTGCTACTCATGCTTCAAGTCTCACACTCAAGGAAATCCTGCCCCAAACTCCTTCCCCCACCCTTCCACCCCCGCCCGGCGTGAGCCACCAATAATAATAACAGCTAATATTCGCTGCACGCTCACCAGAGGCAGGGCTGGTCCTAAGTACTTTATGGTATTGACCTATTTCGTCGCCACCAACTATGATTAGTGAACAGGCACAGAGAAGTTAAAGGATCTTTCCAAGGTCACATCACAGAGTAAATAGCAAAGCTGGCTGGCATAACGAACTTGGGCTCCAGGCCCCAGATCCATGAGCACCTTGAACACCACCATCTCCCTCTGCAACTAGAATGTCCCATCTTCCCTCCAAGGATCACATGTGCATTTACCTGTTCAATGCCTGTCCTCACCCCCACCCCCACCAGACGGTCCACTGCCCGAGCGCATGGACCAAGCTTCCCCTGGTACCCAGTCTGGCATCTGCCATCACTGCTTTTTTAGCTGAATGTCACGCTCTGCATTCCCACAGCCCCTGGATCCAAGTCACCCACCCCAAAGGAGGGCTTGAGGTGGACCCTTTGTCGGTTCCACAGAATGGCCCACCAGACCCGCACAGGAAGAATCATGAGAAAATCACTCTGAAGTCGGCCTGGCTGGTGGGTCCCATGCCGCTAATTCCGCTGACTACAGCCAGATGGGCTCCTTAGCATGGCCCTCGGCCACCAAGGATCACAACCACTCAGCCAGGGCCAGGGGCAGCAAGATCCATCGCCCAGGCTCCCTGGAGTGGTGGCAGAAAAGCTCTTGGGCCTGGCTGGGCCAGCATAGGACTCCCCCTACTGGTTTCCCTCCAGGCTTGTTAGCACCCTCTCCCCCTGCACAGCCTCGGGGACACTCACCAGCCACGAGAAGAAGCCAGCCGATTTGTCCTGGGTGGAGATCTGCCCCTCATAGGGGCCGAAGATGTGACCCTTGGGGATGACCTCATTTATGCATCGCACGTCATTCTCCCCACTGGCTTCCTTGACCACCTCCATGCCCTGTGGGATGGTGAGGGCAGCCCTGTCTGGGATGCCCACGGGCACTGGCGTGTCGGACACAAACACTGGGGGACCGTGGTTCGGACACTCATCCACAAAGTACTCCTGGCAGGACTCGCAGACTGAAGGGACGGAAAGAGCGGAGAGAGCCTTAGTTGCTGAAGGGAGGCAGGACCTCCCTGGCGGAGCCTGAGGGGCTGATGGGAAGCCCACCCTGAGGACAGCACAGGGGAAAAGCCCACTGCACGGGACTTGGGAGTCCCCGCCCTGGCTCCGCCCCAGCCAGCCACAGGCCCCTGAGTCTAAAGTGGTAATAACCCATTACCCTCCCCCGGGGGCTCAAAGGACACGCCTGCCAATGCAAAGGAAGCCAGTAGCTCCCTTTGGATCAAGTTTCAAGCACAGCTTTGGAGTCAGATGGGTTCTGGGTTTGAACTGCAACTATGCCTCTGTGGGCTGTGGGACCCGACGCAGGGCGCTTAACCCTCACCAAGTCCTGGTGTCTTCACCTGGAAAAAGGGACCCCTGAAAGCCACTTCAGGGCCTAATGGTGAGGATAAACTGAAACGGGGCTCCATGTCTGCTACGCAATAGGCGACTGCCTATTGTTAGTACTATGGCTGCAAATTCCCGTGGCAGAGATGGGGTGGAGGGTGGGAGTGGGGTGAAGGGAGGGGTCCCCCAGGAACAGCCTTGAGCTCCACTTACACCAGAAGTCCACTTGCTGGAAGTTTCTGGGCATGATGAGCTCACGCTTCCCCTTCAGTTTCTTGGCCTCCACTTCCACGGACGAGGGGTCTGGTCTCCTAGAGCTGGCCAGGCCAGGGGCCAGTGGAGAGAGCAAAGAAGCCATCAGAGGGCGAGAGGCTGCTGGGCCGAGAAGCGGGGGCCCGGGCCAGGAGGCCGCGGGGATGCGGGCAGAGGAGTCCCGGCCATTCAGTGCAGGGAGAGCAAAAAGGCAGGGTCTGAGACCCGGACCCAGGCCTTCTAGGGTCACTGTCTGGGTGCTTTCTAGAGCCTGCGCTCTCCCCTCTGCTCCCAGGAGCCGCCCGGAGCAGGCTAAGGAAGGTGGGCTGGGAGTGGGAATTCTTCCCCACAGTCTCTGACCAGCCCAGCCCAGCGATCCCCCACTTTTCCCTCTCCTGTCCCCACACCAGGGCCTCACCAGGGCTGGCCATACTCCTGGTCACGGAGGGGTGAGCAGACCTCGGTCTTCACCACGGTCACCATATCCCCCACGGCAGCCTTGGTCTGCGCCAGGCACTCCTTCATGTTCTCAGTCATTCTGTCCTGGGGACGCGAAGGCGGGACCAGCACAGGAAGAGGATCAAAGAGACAGGGGAAGAAGGGTGAGTGTCACAGAGGGCAAGTGGGGGTCCCGTGGAGTCTGGTTACCCTCCCTGCCATCCCCAGGTCCCCAGAGGAAGCGCTTGGGAACACAGACAACAAAAACAGCTGTCGCTGGGCCAAGAGGAAATGCCATTTCTATCCTGGGCTGGTCCTGGGGAAGATTGGAGCCACCAGCCCCATGGGGTCAGAGGCCGAGGGGCAGCTCAGGCCAGGGGGCAGGACTGGATGGCACAGCCTGGACCCCAAGACTAATGGGCATAGGGTATGGAGAATCTACAGGAGCCCCGGCACAGAAGTCTGGCAATGGGGAGCAGGGAAGGGATCCACTCAGGTCCGGCGAGGGGCCAAGGGCGGCGGTCGGACCAAAGAGGCCCTGGCGCCTGGTCGTGCAGCCCCTCACCCAGGAGCTGCCAGGGAATGCAGCCAGGCCCGCTCTGCCAGCTCAGAGCAGGTACGGGCGGGGCCTGGGGGTCCTGGTGTGGGCCAGCCCCGACTCCAAGCCCCACCCGCTCGCTCTAGGGGTGCCTCCCCAGCCCGCCGCTTACCGCCCTCCTCCACCACCGCGCTGGGCTTCAGCCCCTCCCTCGGCACCCCTGGGTCCTCATGTCAAGCCCGGGGACACTCTTCGGGCCAGCGCGGCGCGCAGCTCAGCCTGGGACCGCGCTCGCGGCCCGGGACTGGGCGAGCAGCGTGTGTGACTCACTACCCGGGGCCCCGCTGGCCACACCCCTGCTCCTCGGCTAATCAGCCCCCTGCTCCCCACCGGGGCCCCAAAGCCGGCGGCTGCTGGGAGGGGTGCGGGGAAGCACGACGGCCTGCCCCCTCCTCCGTGCCGGCGGGGCCGGGGGGCGCGTCGAGGGGGCGGGGGCTGCCCGGGCCGGGCCGGACCGCCCCGCCCCGGCCCCCGGGCCGCCGCCCCCCTCCGCCCCCGCGGCCCCGCGCGGCGTCCCGCCCGCGTGTCCGGCGGGGAAAGTGTGAGGTCCCGCGGCCGGGCGCAGGGGCGGCGCGGCGGGCCGGGGAGGGTGCGGGCCGCTCTCTCCCTCTCACCAATCTTCCCGGCGGGGAGCTCCCTGCCCTGCCCGGCCCGGCCCTGCCCAGCGCCGCCCCCCGCCCGCCAGGCCCGGCATTCCTTGCGGGGGCATGTGGCTTCTTGCCGGCCCCGGGGGCACGCAGTTGGCTGGCGGCCGGGAGGGGGGCGCGCGGGGAGCGGGAGGCAGCGGGCGCCCGGGAGGGGCGGCGGCCGGGGGCCGGCCCGGGAGGGAGTCCGGCCCCCACCTCCCCGGCGCGCTGGGGGGCGCCGGGCGGGCGTCCGGGGTGGCCGAGAGCGCCGGCGGGGAGCCGGGCCCGGAGCTGGCGGGCGAGGAAGGGGGTGGGCGAGCTGAGCTGCCGGCCCCCCGCGCGCCTGCCCTGCGGCCACAGCGGACACCGCGGGGCTGCGGCGCGGCCTGCGGCGAACCGAGCGACACCGATCCCTGCACGCCGCCCCTTCCCCACCTGCGCGGCCTAGCGGGGGGTGGGGTGGGGGGGGTACCGGGCGCCTGCAGGGGGACGGCGGGGTGGGGGGCGCTCCATGCCAGGTGGCGGGCCCTCGGTCACCCGTCAGGGGGCAGGGGTTGCCGGTCACTGAGGCAGGAACCTAGAGCGGGAAGATGCCAAGGGACTTGCCCAAGGTCGCCCAGTCATTCCTGACAGAATCTGGACTGGAGCCTGGGGCCTGCTCAGTAAACTGGAAACGGGGGAACCCCCTGATTCAAGCGTTACGTTTCAGGTCCGGTTCACCCCCATGCCACACCCGCAGCCCAGCCTCTTCCAGAAGGATCCCCCGGGATCACCCAGGGGTGGGTGAAGGCAGCCCACAAGTCCAGCTGCCAGGTAGGGGGTTAAGGTCGTCTGGATTCATAAAAGGTTCACTGAACGCTTCTGCCCTGAGGAGCACTTCTCACTAAATGGAGGGGCAACGTTCACACACAACCCATCTTGCATAGTGAAGTCTGGGGAGGTTAGAAGCCTAGGACGCCAGAAGTACTGCCTGTGTTCAAAGCCCACAGAGGGGCTGTGCGACCCTGGGCAGGTGTAAGGGACTGAAAGTGTGTGTGCTCCCCTACTCCAATTCATATGTTGAAGCGATCACCTCTCATGTGACTATATTCGGAGCAGGGGCCTGCAAGGAGACCATACAAGTTAAATGAGGGCCTAAGGGCTGGTTCCCTTGGGAGAGGAAGAGACACCAGAGCTCGCTTGCTCTCTCCACCAGGTGACGACAGCGAGAAGGCACCGGTGTGCAAACCAGGAAGAGAACTCTCCCCTAGGAAGACGGGCTTGCACCTTGATCTTGGACTTCCCAGCCTCCGAACCTGAGAAATAAATGTCTGGCACTTTAGGCCACCCGGTCTATGACACTGTGTTATGGCGGCCTGAACAGTCTAGAACAGCAGGGTATCCTGCTCCCCGTGCTCCCTTGGTTCACCTGGAGAATGCAGCCTGCAGCCCGTGTTAGATTCTGTCCCAGGCGTGGCTGCATGAAATGGACAAAGATGAGTCTGGAGAGGGGAGCGAGGCACCATCTCTGCATATCTGCACATGGAGAAAGCTGATGGGGGAGGTGGGTATGAGCGACCTCATTAAGGGGTGGCTTTGAATTCTCTCCACTGGACTGGGTGTGTTTGTTTGGTGGGGTTTTTTTTTAAGTCAATCATTTGCAGAGTCTGGCACGTTATTAGAAACAGACTGCTTGGGACCATTTTGCATTTCTCCTGCTCTGGCCCTCCAGTCCTCCGCCAGCGCCACCTGTGTGCCACCTCCACCCTGCCACGGGGCCTATGAACTTGTGCCCTCCACTTGGAGAACACCTGGAAAGCTCCTACCCATCCTCCAGCCCTTCCTGTCGCCCCCACCCCCAACTTAATACCCTCTCCAGCCGCATGTCCCTTTCCTCAGGGCGCTTGTCTGCCCTTAGAACAGTCTTTTGGTAGCAGGATTTTTTTTTATTACTACCTGATTCCCATAATAGATGGTAAGTTCCACAAGGGCAGCGCTTTTGCTCACCGCTGGGCACCTGTGCCTCCCACTGTAACTGGGGAGGAACTCGAGAAAGACCAGTGAGGTGCGAGGGCATACACTTTAAGGAGGCACCCACCTTCAGAGTCGAGAACTTGCAGAAATGGCCCCTGAGAGTGAGTGTGCCCTTGGATTTGGCACCCCAGGTGCCTTGCTTGCCTCATCCTCGTCTCTGCCTTGCCCAGCACAGAGTGTATTCTCAATATTTGCCAAAGGAATGAATGACCAGGGACCCATGTTGCAATTCACCCCCCACCCCGGCTGGCCCTATTGAGTATCTCAACCCTGAAAGAGATCTCAGAAGCAAAGGCAAGGTGGGTGGGTTATTGTTTTGAATCGTCTTCCCTTTTGGGTGCCCCCTCAATGATCTCTGCTAGGCAAGGTGGGTGGCCCGGAGGGTGAGGCTGGCTTTGGAGAGGCAGTGAGGTCCAGTGGAGAGTATGAATGGGATTGAACTCATGAGTCCTGGACCTGAACCTGATAGGAAGTCAAAGTGTCTGCTGTGAGCATGGGAACATCATTTAAACTCGCCAGGCCTTAGCGTCTTCCTTGGTAAAATGGAAATCATCATAATTGCCAGGCTATCCCCGTGAGGAATAAGATAAAGGCTGGGGCAAGCCCTTGGGAAGAGCCAAGTGCTACGGGTTTGTAGAGTGTATTAGTGTTTAACTGGCCACCCAGAGGGAAAGGGTTAGCAGGAAGAAGAGGGGGTGATGAAGGGAAGATGGACCAGAAAGGGAGTGGGGAAGGAGGGAAAAGGCAACAGTAAGAGAATAAAGGATGGAGGGGAAGAGGGAGAGAAGAGAGGAAAGCAGGCATGGTGGGGGGGAGGGGAAGAGACATGCAGACCTTTTTCTATGCCTTAAATGGAAAACCATCCCCTCTGAGAAAAGCATTCATTTGTCTCTCAAGGTAGAGAGACAAATGGCCATTTCCTTTCAGGTCTTAACTTTTCATTTCTATCCCTCCTTCATCAGGTAAAAGAATTGTGATGATTTATAACACAAACACATACTCAACAGGACAGAGATTCCAAGGAGAAAGATTGATGCCAATTATACCAAGCATCTGTCGTAAGATGCTCCGTGATCTAGCCGCCCATTCAGTTCTGAGCCTCCTGGCAGCGAGAGCAAAAAGGGAAACACGATGGGTTACAACGTACTCATTATTGGACACTTATTTATTGACTGCACAGTTAAGTTCTTTCCATTCTTAGAGGAGTCCAGCTGCCTGGGGAACCGGAACAGAGCCTCACTTGCATGGCCGAGGCGCATTACAACTCCCTCCTGTGTCTAGATTGGAGGCTGTGGGCGTGAAGAGGAGGAGGGAGACGACGGGATGTGGCAGGACTTCCATTTGGGAAGAGAGAGAGAACACTGCAGGCTCGAGTCCTTCGCTGGGCCCATCTCAGCGGGCACGGTAAAGCCTGCACCAGATGAAGTTCAAGCAACTGTTTCTGCGTCTGCTCTGGACCTGTTTGCCCCACGAGGGGCTTGGGGGAGGGGTGGTCAGCAGGCCTCATGGAGGACTTGGAGCTGCTGGCAGTGCTCCCTCTCGCTGGCTCCTGTGAGTCTGCACATGCAGAGATTAGGCATGTTGCAAACCCAGCAATGAGATGCAAGCCCAAGAGGAGGGGGCAGAATGCAACTCAGGAGGCGACGGCTCTGTTTTCACCCTTGGCGGAGTGCCAGGGTCCTGGAATGCCCTGCGGCCAGCGTGGCCTGAGGACTGGGAATCTGTGCCCGCTTGGTCTCCCTAGAGGCTGGCACCATGAGAATCTGACAGTACCATCAGCATCCTGCATTGTTCTGTCCGATAACTGAGGGACAGCAGATCAGAGGGCTGCCCCATGTCACACGGTCACCTGGGCTGGGTCTCCCGAGCTCTGAGTTCCAGTCCTGGCTGGGCCATAAGCTTCATAGGTGACCTGAGTGAGTTCCTGCCTTGCCCCTTTCTTGAGAAATAAAAGGTCCAACGTGGTTCTTAACAGTAAATCGTGGGGGTAATGGGGAAGAGCACAGAATTATTAAGGGAGTTGTTGAATCGTATGCCCAGCAAGCACTGCCTGTAGAGAGAGTAATGATATGCCTCGAACTTTCACCTGAGACAGAATTGTAAACGTGGGTACTTTCAGGATGAACAAATGTTAAGTTTATATTAAAATGTTATTGAGTTCAGAGAAGCCGAATGTCACCGTGTATTTTACTCGTCAACGGATCCCAGCACAGCCGCTTACAAGCTTTGTAACCTTGGGGAAATTAACCACCCCTACCTTCCCTTTCTCTGTTCAGTGGGACTGATGTCAGAACCCATCTAGTAGGGCTGTTTCAGATAGCAAAATATCTGGCATGTAATAAGCCCTCTATAAATATTAGTTCTTATTATCATTCGTTTTATTATTTTAAAAGTATAGCAGACATCAGAGGGCACGTCTGTGAAATTTTTTTGACATCAAAAAGAGAGTCTTTGCAAGCAGTTACTACCCTTCAGAGAGAAACACATTTAATGGTCTATACGATAAAGATGCTCATCCCAATAGAAAAAAAAGGAAAATGGCGTTAAAAAGGCAATTTGCAAAAGAAGAAAGACAAATGGCCAATATGCTTGATGAAAAAACCACAACACTCGGATCCCCAAATAAATGTCAGTTAAAATAAGCATCATTTTTCCTCTATTAAGTTGGCAAAGATAAAAAATCTCTATCCTATTCCAGGTTGGCCAGAGTGTGGGGATATACCCTACATACCCTCCTGGTTGGGGTATAAATTGGTTATGGCCTTTTTGGAGGGCCGCTTGGCAACATGGACCAAAAGACTTGAAATGGGCAAAGCCTTCGTAGGTGCAATCCCAAATCGAGGAATTTCTTGTAGGGACATAATTAAGTTATGTTCAATTTATTTACCCATAAGGTTGTCCTCTGCAACCCTATTTTTAGTAACAAAACAACAACAACAACCCAGGAGTAAAAGTAAATCTTGAAAACAAGAGAGAAGTTAATATGTAGCATATGGTGAAATATTAGACAGCACTTAACAAAGCTTTAGAGGAATATTTATTGACTTGGAAACACATGCTCAACATATTGTTCATGAAAAATGAAAGCTACTAAGTGAAAGAAGATAATTTGAAAGGCTCCCTGCTGCATGATTCCAGCTATGTGACATTCTGGAAAAAGCAAAACTACGTAGGCAGGAAAAAGTCCAGTGGTTTCCAGGAGTTAGCCGGAGGGAGGGATGGAGAGGCAGAGCCCAGAGGATTTGCAGGGCAGTGAAACTACTCTGTGAGACACTAGCATGGCGGACACGTGTCGTTATACATCTGTTCAAACCCCGAATGTACGACACCAACAGGAAGCCTGAACGTAAACCATGGGCTCTGGGTGACACTGACATGTCAGTGCAGGTTCACCGGCTGTGACAGATGGAGGGCTCTGGGTTAATCTCCCTAGTCCGGGAGGTCGTGGGTCTGCCAGGACAGGGAGGATATGAAAGCTCTCCACATCCCCCTCAGGTTTACTGTGATGCTAGAACTTCTCTAGAAAACAAAATCCATTTTTAAAGATGAAAGTTGTTGGGGCACCTGGGTGGCTCAGTCGGTTAAGAGTCCGACCTCGACTCAGGTCGTGATCTCCCAGTTCACGGGTTTGAGCCCCGTGTCGAGCTCTGTGCTGACAGCTCAGAGCCTGGAGCCTGCTTCCGATTCTGTGTCTCCCTCTCTCTGTCCCTCCCCTGCTCATACTCTGTCTCTTGCTCTCTCTCTCTCTGAAAAAGAAACCTTAAAAAATAAAAAGAAAGTTGTGAAAAGATAGATATAAAATAATTCCATTTTAAAAATCTATATGGATTGAGGGGCGCCTGGGTGTCTCAGTCAGTTAAGCGTCCAACTTCGGCTCAGGTCATGATCTCATGGTTCGTGGGTTCAAGCCCCGCGTCGGGCTCTGTGCTGACAGCTAGCTCAGAGCCTGGAGCCTGTCTTCGGATTCTGTATCTCCCTCTCTCTCTGACCCTCCCCTGCTTGTGCTGTCTCTCTTTCTCAAAAATAAATTTAAAAAAACATTAAAAAAATAGAAATATATATGGATTGGGACACCTGGGTGGCTCAGTTGGTTAAGTGTCCAACTTTGGCTCTGGTCATGATCTCACAGGTAGTGAATTCAAGCCCCACATTGGACTCTGTGCTGACAGCACTTTGGATCCTCTGTCCCCCTCTCTCTCTGCCCCTCCCCAACTCGTGCTCTCTCTTTCAAAAATAAATACACATTATATATATACACATATATAAACATATGGATTTGCACACACAGGTCTAGAAGAATATATTCTGGCAGAAGCCATGTGGTTAGTTGGAGCAGTGTGTTAAGGAGAAAGTGTTTCTCTTTTCTTCTTTTCACTTATGAGAAAAAAGAAAGTCACAGGACACCTGAGTGGGCCAGTGGGTTAAGCTTCTAACTCTGGATTTCGGTTCAGGTCATGGTCTCAGGATTCGTGAGACGGAGCCTGGAGTTGGGCTCTGCACCATCAGCAGGTTGGGACTCTTTCTCCCTCTCTCTGCCCCTCCCCCGCTCACGCTCTCAGGTGCACGCACTCTCTCTCCATCTCCCTCTCTCAAAACAAATTTAAAAAACTTTTTAAAAAGCCACTTAACTCTTTAAAGCTCATTTACACTCTTTATACTCAGTTAATTTAGGCATAGCTAGTGAAGATAAGGTCTAAGGTTCTGCCATCCTCACTGACTTGTCATTGGATGCCGAGACCCAACTGTTTGGGAGGAAGGAGGATTAGAGACTGAAGACCAGACATCTAAGGACCCTTGCTGTGTATTTGACCTATGAATGCAAATCGACTGATTGATCAGTAAGGACCCTAATATTTCTGCCACGAAGACTATTTTTCTTTTTCTTTATGATTCCCATCTCGAAAGATTTTATCTCCCGAAAAGACTGCACGCATTGTGTAATGATTTGTTCATTGTCCTGGTTTTCCCCGTACACGCTGGTACGTGATAACCAGGATCCATCAGGGTGAAGTAGTGAGTTGCCGTCATCCTAAGCAAAAGCAAAAAAATCTGGCACGCTCCTTCCTGAGTCCTGCTGATTACAGAGAACCGTACAATATTCATTAAGCTTTTTATGTTTACAAAATAGCTCGGTGGATAGATTACTCTGTAGAAAGGAGAAGAAATAAGCCACAGCTCCACACTATAGTATGTAGTCATAATGCCAGGAAAAGAAACGAGCCCCAAAGGGTACATCCTGTATAATTCTGTTTATATGAAGTTTAAAAAAAATAGGCAAAACTACCGTGTTAGAAGCGCTGGGGGGAGGGGCGCCTGGGTGACTCAGTGGGTTAAGCTTCCGATTTTGGTTCAGGTTCAGGTCTTACCCGTTTGTGAGTTCGAGCCCCGCACTGGGCTCTGTGCTGACATCTCAGAGCCGGGAGCCTGCTTGGGATTCTGTGTCTCCCTCTCTCTCTGCCCAAGTGAGAGAGAGACACATACTCACACTCGGTCTCTCTCTCAAAAATAAATATTAAACAAATTTAGAAAAAAGAACTGGTGGTGGTAATCTTTGGGGATAACTACAAAGGGATAAGGAAGGGGCTTATGTGATGCTGGTAATGCTCTATTTTTTTAAGTTGGTGCTAGTCCATTAGGTGTGTTAAGTTTCTGGAAAAATATTGAGCCATGTTTTGATAACATGTGCGTTTAAAAAAATTTTTTATGCTCATTTATTATTGAGGCAGAGAGAAACAGAGCATGAGTGGGGGATAGGCAGAGAGAGAGGGAGACACAGAATCTGAAGCAGGCTCCAGGCTCTGAGCTGTCAGCACAGAGCCTGACACGGGGCTAGAACCCACAAACTGTGAGATCACGATTTGAGCCGAAGTCGAACGCTTAACTGGCTGAGCCACCCTGGCGCCCCAGCATGTGCATTTTTCTATATATGTTTATAAGTTAGGAGAAAGGAAGAAAAGTGTCTGCAGAGGCCCGAAGAGCAAAGAACGCCCATGGGGGAAACTGGCCCATTCCAGCCCGTGATTCTGCAGCTGGAGGAACTGGGGTCCAGCCAGTGAGGCTCCGATCGGGTTTTAGGCTTTGTCTGCAGAGCGGATTTCAGGGGAGTATCAGCAGGACAGCTGGGGGGGCGGGGGTGGAGAGCAGTGGAACACATTCTCCCAAGGAGGGCCTTCCTGCTGGACCCTTTAAAGGTAACAGGTTGACTCCATCATTGATAACATTTTGATAAAAAGAGGTTGGAAGAGGGGTGCCTGGGTGGCTCAGTCGGTTAGGCATCCGATGACTCTCAGTTTCGGCTCAGGTCACAGTCTCTCGTGGGGTCAAGCCCCCAGTCGGGCTCAGTGCTGACAGCGCAGATGGGAAGGCTAGCTTGGGATTCTCTCTTCCCCTCTCTTGCCCCTCCCCCACTCAGGAGCTTGCACACACGTGCTCTCTCTCTCAAAATAAAACTTAAAGAGGTAGGTGGGAGAAGGCAGTGTAAAGTTTCTTGAGTCAAGTGGGGAAGATGGTCAAGAATGGCACCTTTTAAAAATTTAATGTTTATTTATTTTTAGACAGGGAGAGACAGCATGAATAGGGGAGGGACAGAGAGAGAGGGAGACAGAATCTGAAGCAGGCTCCAGGCTCTGAGCCTGACACAGGGCTTGAACCCATGGACTGTGAGATCATGACCTGACCTGAAGTCAGATGCTTAACGGACTGGGCCACCCAGGCGCCCCAAGACGGCACCTTTTTCATGTGTTTCTTCTGACAGTGGACACTGCTGGTGGCCTATCAGGATCCCATCCCCCCTTTCCTCCTGCCTAATGGAACCCGACATTGTTCAGGGGCGAACCCTTGGTCCAGGACCTGTAAGATTCAGCTCCCCAGGTGTGGGCTCAGCTTAATCTAAGCCAATTATGGCAACGCCACCCCCCTCCCCAATTATTAGACCATGGACCTGGCCTTTAATCAGCACCAGACATTCCCCTCCCAAGGTCAACATTCCCCTCCCAAGGTCGGACACCTGACCTACTTGGGCCCATCAAAGAGAGAAAAGGACTTTTATTTCAGGACTTGAATAAGAAAGGATGCAGCCATTGTTGCGAAAGCAGCCAAGTTCCTCGGGAAGCACCCTTTAGAATGAACCCAGAACCGCAGAGCAGAGGGAAAGTGTGGTATAATAAATAATGTATTTGTTCTTTGTCCCCAGTTCCTGGCCAAGAACACCTAAAACCCTTGGACTTCCCCAAGTAATAGGAGTGTCTTCCTTTGTTATTCATAAGGAGCCCCTTTCTAGCACACTTGAGTTTATGCTAATAAGTAACTTAGGGGTAGGGTCCCTACATAGTCTCAAAATGGGGCGGGGCCTGGAGACCCAGTGTTTAGAAAGTCAGAACTTACAGCCCTCACCCACTGACCTCCTGGGAGGGCAGGGGGCCTGGAGATTGAGATCTACAAAAATTCTTAGGCTTTCAAACTGAGGCATAGGTGACACACATTATATTAGTGCTGGGTCTACCAAGTAATGACTAGACATTTGTCCGTATTGCAAAATGAATACCACAATAGGTGTAGTTAGCATTCATCAGAGTTACAGAATTTATTTTTCTTGTGATGAAAACACTTAAGATCCACTCTCTTAGCAACTTTCAAATATGCAATACAGTATGAGTAACCACAGTCACTATTCGAGGTACATTTCATCCCCAGAACTTGTTTATTTTACAACCAAAAGTTTCTATCTTCTGTCTCCCTTCACCCTTTTTGCCTCGCTCCTCCCCCACCCGTCTGGCAACCACCAATTTGTTGCTCTCTGTCTAGGAGCGTGGTCTGGCTTGGTTTTGAGTCCATGTAGAAGTGAGACCATACAGTATTTTTCTGTGTCTGACTTAGTGACTTAGCATAATGCCCTTGACGACCATCCATGTCGTAACAATTGGCAAGATTTCATTCCGTATATCTATGACACATTGTTTTTATCCGTTCCTTGTCCATGGACACTTCCGTTGTTTCCACACCTTGGCTGTTGCAAACATGGGAGTGCAGGTCTCTTTTCACAATTTTGTTTTCATTGTCTTTGGATAAATACCCAGAAGTGGAATGGTTGGACCACATGGTGTTTCTATTTGTAATTTTGCCAGGAAGCTTCATATCATTTTCCACAGTGGCTATACCAATTTATATTCCCAGAGCAGTGTACGGGTTCCCTTTTCCCCACATCCTGGCCAGCGCTTGCTATCTTTTGCCTGATGAGAGCCATTCTATTAATGTGAGGTATCATGATTGATTTGTGGATATTGAACCAGCCTTGCATTGCAGCTATAAATCCCACTTGATTGTGGTGAGTAATTCCTTTAATGTATTGTTGGATCCGGTTGGCTAGTATCTTGTTGAGAATGTTTACATCCATGTTCAATCAGGGAAATTGATCTGTACTTCTCCTTTTTAGTGGGGTCTTTGGTGTTGGAACCAAGGGAATGCTGGCCTCACAGAATGAGCTGGAAGTTTCCCATCCATTTCTATTTTTTGGAATTGCTTCAAAAGAATAGGTGTTAACTCTTCTTTAAATGCTTGGTAGAATTGCCCTGGAAAGCTGTCTGGCCCCGGACTCCTGTTTTTTGAGAGATTTTTGATTACTGATCCAATTTCTTTACTGGTTGTGGGTGATGACAGCCACTCTAACAAGTGTCAGGGGACAGCTCATTGGGGTTCAGATCTGCACGTCCCCAAAGATGAGTAATGTCAAACACGTCTTCTTGTTCCTGTTGACCCTCGTGTCTTCTGTGGGAAAAATATCTGTTCACATCCTCTGCCCACTTTTTAATGGGATTGTTTGGGTTTCTGCTATTGAATGGCATGAGTTCTTTATATCTTTTGGAGATTAATCCCTTGTCAGAGATAGGATTTGCAAATATTTTCTCTCATTCAGTAAGTGGCCTCAAAAATTCTCGAAGGAGAGTCAGAGAGCTTCCCGGTGGGCGAGCACGTGGAGGTGCTGGGAAGTTAGCACACCTGCACCCGGAGAGGACACGGAGGCTCCTTCCCACACACTTAACCCTGCATGACTCTTGCATCTGGCTATTCCTGTTATATCCTTTATAATAAACCAGTGATCGTAAGTAAAGCACTTTTCTCAACTCTGTGAGTCATTCTAGCAAACTATAGAGGCTGAGGAGGAGGTCGTGGAAACCCCTGATTTACTTTGCTCAGGGACACGGGTGTCCCAGGACTTGCAACTGGTGTCTGGCAGAGACAGAGAGAGAGGGAGAGAGAGAATCCCAAACAGGCTCTGCACTGTCAGCACAGAGCCCGATGCAAGGCTCAAACTCACAGATCTCAACTCAGATCATGCCCTGAGCTGAAATCAAGAGTCAGACACTTCACTGACTGAGCCCCCCAGGCACCCCTGAAGTGGGGACAGCCCTGTGGGACGGAGTCTTCAATCTGTGGGATCCGTGCTAACTCTGGATGGTTAGCTTTAGAACTGAGTTCAGTTGTTGGACACCTAGCTGCTGTAGGAGAATCAGAGACCTGGTTGGTGTTAGAAAACATCTCAGCGACAGGGACGTTAGCGGAAGACTCAATCAACTGCTCCTGAAATCTGTCCTACTTCTGCACCCCTGTCATGGCTGTTCCTCAAGGCCCCTGGGGCGGGTCTCTATTCCATGTGGCTGTCACCATCCCCACTGGTTCTCTGCCCGGCCACAGATATCGGCACCTGTCTACCTGCTCGGGCTGTGCCTCTGTAAAGACCCTGCCTTGAGGCACCTGGGTGGCTCAGTCGGTTAAACACTTGATTTTGGCTCAGGTCATCATCTCACAGTTCGTGGGATGGAGCCCCCGAGTCGGGCTCTGCGCTGACAGCCAGAGCCTGCTTGAGATTCTCTGTCTCACCCCTGTGTTCTCTCTCTGCCCACCCCTGTGCTCGTTCTCTCTCTCTCAACATAAATAAACTAAAAAAAAAAAAAAAAAAGAGTTTGTCTTGGTGCCTTGGCTTCCAAAGGGGCAAATGAGGAGAGCCCACAACATCTCACCCCTGGCACCCCTGTCCCTTAAACCCACGGCCTGGAGCTATGACCTGAGCACTGGTGGTGGGAACACAGGCCGGTGTATCTATGGAGAGCAGTATAATGCTGGGAACCTTTAAAAACATATGCACATGACCTTCTGTCCTGCAATTTCACTGCTAGGAATTTCACTGAGATACACACATAAGAGTTTTCACTGCAGCACAGTCTAGAATAACAAGAGCCTGGAAATAACCAACGAGTCTGTCCGGAGGCTGGTTAAACAAATGATAGGGCTGATGGGCGGCTGCTTCAGGGAAGGATGTGATGGGACAACCGTCCCGCTCACGCCGCGGCCACCACTGTGGTCGGGGCCCCCTCTCCCTCCGGCCGGAAGGGCTGCAGGGGCAGCCTGACTGTCCCCCGGCTTCCACTCTGCCCTACAGTCCGTTCTCCAGCCCGCAGCCAGGGCGAGCCAGTTACAACCTGTCACCTCAACAGGCCCCCTGCTCCGAACCCTCCGCGGGGCCCCGGGTCACACGTCGCGAACAGCAAAGCTCTCCAGACTCCAGACAGACACCGTCTGCCTTTTGCACAAGCCATTCCCTCTGCCGGGAATGCTCCCCCTCCAGAGACCTGCATGGCTCCCTCATTCCCATCGGGCCTTTCTCTACTCAGGGTCACACTCTCTGCCACCTACATAAAACCGCCAGCTCCTCCAGTCCTGCCCCTCCTTCCCGGTTTTATTTTTCTCCTGAGCGCAAGTCACCATGGCACTGACGTGGTGCCCATTTATATGACTGACTGTCTGTCTCCCCAACTCCAGGAAGGCAGAGAGTGGTCCGCCGTCTGTTGATGGCTGACCCCCTGCAAGTGGAACAGAGCCTGGTGCGAAGCGGGCACACGAGAAACATTCGGGAAATGGGTTACAAAATCAGTGCTGAAAACAAAACCCAGGTCAAGACAGCGTGTGTAAATTAGAGACTGCAGAAAATGGTGGCTCAGAGCATGGATTCCGGGGCCCAGCTGCCTAGGTTCGACCCCCAGCTGCTTCACTGAATGCTGTGTGATGTTGAGGGAGGTTCCTTAACCTCTCTGTGCTTGGGGGATACAAAGAACAGCGACCTGGTAAGGCTGTTTAGGAGGATTAAATGAGTTAATATTTGTAATATACTTAGAATGGCATCTGGCACGAAGCGAGGAAGCTGCATAAATGTTATATAAAAGAAACATGCTCTATTTTAATAAGTAAAAAGGACATACACGTTTACAAGGGCTCACAGATGCAGAGAACAGCCCTTAATCTGTGATTGTTAACAGTTCATCATCTTAATCTGTAGCTCCTGGGCCAGAGGGCGGAAGGAGGAAACGGCCTTACTTCACACGGAGTTTGACACCAAAGTCGTGCATTTCGGATTTAAAAAATAGATTAGTAGGGGCACCTGGATGGCTCAGTCTGTTAGGCGCCCAAGTCTTGACCTTGGCTCTGGTCATGATCTTGCAGTTCATAAATTCGAGCCCCGCGTCGGCTGTCTGCGCAGAGCCTACTCGGGATTCTCTCTCCCTCACTCTCTGCCCCTCCCTGCTCTCTCTCTAAATAAAAAACTAAACATTAAAAAAATAGATTAGTAATACCTACGAGTTATTGATTGTTGAGACTGCATGATAGGCTCACGGAAGTTTCTTACACTCTTCTATGTGGTTTTTTTTTTTTGCATAACAAAAAGTTTTAAAAGGCACATTAGTACTAATAGTTTAAAAAATAACCTGTAGGGAACAAACAGCACCGCGGTGCAGAAGGGGAGGCCTCTGCTGATGGAGAGGGGCTGGGCAGAGAGGGCTCCGGTCCACCACTCGCTGTCCCCGGGCAGGGGCCTGGAAGTCCAAACAAATTCCCTGAGGCTGATCTGGCTCCCAGACCCCAAGCACCAAGTTAAGCGCAGACAGATAAGGCTTGGGGAGGAGGGAGTGTCCCTGTCAAGGGCCGGGGGTAGGGTCTCTGGGCCGGGGCTACCAGGGCCTCAGGGAGGCTGGCCACACTTGGAGACGATGACACGGAAGGAAGGAGGTGGAGAGTGAAAGAGGCCCGGATGTGTAGCTTTAAGGACGTGGCCGTGCTAAACCTATCCCTCTCCAGTACCCAGTAAGGCAGGTGCTGGAGGCCCACAGGGTCTCTAGTTAGTTAGCGACTTATGTCCCCTCCCCTGTGACGCTAATGAGGAAGGCGGGGCGGTTAAGCCACCTGCACCCAAGTCCCCTGTGGCTTTTAAGGAGTAGGGCTTCGTAAGTGAGTTCCCACATCCCACCGCCTCCAGCAGGCTGTCCTCCAGCAGGCTGTGGGAGCTGAAAAGCCTGCATCCAGACCACTGGGTCCAAGGCCCTCCTTTCCTGGCTAGAAAACTAAAGCCCAGAGTGAGACTGTCTTGCTCAAAGCCTCCGGGAGGAAGGTGGTGGGAGATAAGAGCCCACTGCCCTCGGTCTATGCAGGACAGCCCCTCACCCAGCCCTCCCTTCTCCGGCCCCGCCCCGCCCAGGGTGTCCTGCGCATTCTCAAACCCACACCTCCCCCGTCCGGGGCAGCTGGGGCCTCCATTTAGGGAGGTAGGACCTCGTGGTGTTCTGGCTCCAAGGAAAGGGGTCCCAGTGCAGACCAGCGGGGAGGTCTGGAGAGGGAGCGGCTGCGGGACTGGGGGGGCCCCTGTGAGCACCCTGCCTTTAGGTCCTCGGCAGTCTCCTCCTCCTCCTCCCTCGCTGCTCCTTCCTGCCCTTGCCCTTCTCACTGGCTCGTTATTCTATTCTCCCCGTCTCACCCAGAATCTCAGAATTAAAAGAAACCTCAAAAAGTCACCTAAATCCTTACTTCACAACATGTGGTCCACAGACCGACACGAAGGGCATCACCTGGCCCTTATGAGAAATGCAGAGTCCCAGGGCGCCGGGGCGGCTCAGTCGGTTCAGCATCTGACTCCTGATTTCAGCTCAGGTCATGATCTTGCGGTTCGGGCTCCACATGGACAGAGGGGAGCCTGCCTGGGATTCTGTCTCCCTCTCTCACTGCCCCTCCCCCTCAAAATAAATAAGTACACATTAAAAAAAGGGTGGGGAGGGGAATGCAGAGTCTCATGCTCCACCCCAGACCTGCTGCATCAGAGACGGCCCCAGGTGACAAGCATGTACCTAAGAGTTTGCTTGTTCACTGCCTGCTACCAAGGGTGCTGGGCCCTTAGCCCTGACTTCTCAGGCTAGGTAACCCAGTGCCTGCACGGTCACCTTCTGGGTCCATCCTGTCACCCCAAGGGACTCGGGGGTGCAGCTCCCAGTGCCACCACGTAATGACCTCGCTGTTCACCGGGCTGTAGTCAAGCGTCCTGCTGATTCGCAGAGTCTTGGCCCTAAGACTGCGGTTCCTACCTAACGATATGTGTGTCTGTGTGGGTGTGTCTTGTGTGTGTGTGCGCGCGCGCATCCTCTGCGGCCGTTTACTAAGGGAGTCATGGAAAGGCTCATACTAAGACCTCGACTTGAAGGGACTCACGGGAAACCTGGCCTTTCCCGAGCCCCCCACTCTGCCCCAGCCCTTGTGCCCCCTGCTCCACTTGTTTCTTATGCCACCTAACCCTCCCTACGACACAGCAGCGGCAGACGACACCCCCGTTTTACGGTTGATGACACTGAACCTCTGCCTGTGGCTTGGTCCCCAGATGGCGACAAACATCAATTCTCCGGACCCGGGCAATAACGCAGCAAAGGATGAGATGGTTTTGGAGCGCGACACTTGTGAATGCAAGGCGGCGTGGTCACGGGTGAGGGTGATTACTGTTGGTCAAGTGTGCCCTACAAATGGGTGTTCCGGGGCGTCCCCGGCTCGGCTGGCGGGCTCAATGCTGGGCACGCACTGCGGACTCAGGACCCTCCCTCCGGCAGGTGGACCTGGCGAGGATGGAGGCTCTCTATCCCAGCCCCCCAGGTGCCGGATGATCTGTGCGCTCTAGAGGATATCCGTGGATGCACCTGACCCTCGCGCGTGCTACCAAGTGCCAGGCACTGTCCTAGGTGTCAGGAACCCCCAGATGAGCTAGGTCCCCGCCCTCACGAGGCTGGCAGCCTGGGCAGGATGTCTCCCCCTTCCAGCACCAAGGACCCTGCTGACCTTGGAGAGCCCCCTTGTCCAGGTGCTCCATTCTGGGGTAGGAGCGCCACCAAGGACCAGCCAATCAGCACTCTTATCTGCCAGCCATAGCGACTGGTGCAGGGAAGGGCAAAGGGCCAGCCAACTACTAGTGGCAGGTTTGGGGCTTCGGAGAAACATGCTGAGAAGAGGGAGAGCACTGAAATAATGGGGTCACCATGGGGATGCGGGCAGCCGGCCACTGTGGCACCACCTCCGCGGACCTGCCCGTGAACGAGGCCAGTACAAATGGCGGCAGACTAAGATGAACCGACCAGGTCCTGAGGACGCCGTGTGAGCCCTGGATCCAACTGTTCCTGAAGCCGTCCACAATCCTGGACTCTGCACTTTGCTAGGCCCCTAACTTCCATGTTGGCCTAGTCCTGATTGACTTGAGGGTCTGTCTTACTGTATTTGGTCCTTTCAAAAACCTAGTGAGTACAGTTTTACTTTACTTATTTTCCAGACGGGAAATTGAGGCTCAGAGAGGACCAATGCCTTGAACAGGGCTGCACAGCCGCTGTCTGGAATCTATCCAAGTCAAAGCCCATGCTTTCCCACGGCTCCCAGGTGGCAGTCTAGCATGGGGGGAGGGGGTGGTGACCATCTGCAATCAGGGGGTGGGGTATGGTCTTCCATGACAGGTAGTGAAGGGGCTCCCTGGGAGAGGTGGCCCCTGGTGGGACAATTAGGACCTGATCCCACCAGAAACAGGCCTCTAGAAAGGCAGCAGAAGAAAGGACCCACAGGTCACACACTGATGGCCAGTTTTTGGTTTGGGGCTTTTTGTTTTTCTTTTTAATTTTTATTTTTGTTGCCAGCTCGGAAGAAACAGACGATCTCCTATAAAACCATGATGTTCAGCTTTTCCTGGAAAATCACGAGCGCTGGCGACAGCAGGCAAGTGGCCCCGCAGGGCCACAATTAGCCAGAGCTGTGTGGCGGGGGCCCGGCTGCAACCCGCAAGGCGCTTCCTCTCCAGTCCCCCAGGCATCCTGCATCACTGAGGCGCCGCCCCTGTCCAGCCCAGCATCAGAGGTCACGGCAGCATGGCTGAGACCGCAGTGCTGGGCACACGCTGTCCTCTGGGGACCCCGCCTCAGGCGAGATGGGGTGCCGGGGTGGGACCTCCCCAGCCTCCGAGCCTCTGTCCACTCTGGCTGCTCCCGAGTGCCCGGATCCTGGTACCTGGGGCTCAACACACACTTGGGGGAGTGGCAGAAGCAAACGAGAGTGAGTGGGCCACCCTTTCAATCTGCTCCAAGAGGCGGTGTGGTTTGGACGTCAGGAGCAGGGGCTCCAGGGTGAGACAGCTCGGTGTGGACGGTCACTCCACCACCCTCAACTGTGTCATTGTTGGGGGAGGAAGGGGAGTTATGTTACTTTCTGAGCCTTCAGTTACCCCTCTAGAAAATGGGAATAATAACAGTCAAACAGGCTTGTGTGGGCCAAGGGGTAAAGTTGTCCACAAATGACTGTCAGCCTGACCTCTTTCACCAGTTGGCAAACTTTAGGCCAATTCCTTCTCCGGTCTGGGCCCCAGTTCACCCCAGGTGGTTACATTTAACTCTGTCAGGACCTGTCGGTTCTGGTATTTTGTCACTAGGAAGAGCCAGCATTCAGGGAAACTCCTGGAGCTGGTCACAGAAAGGCGCCCCGGGCCGCAGGGGGCTCTCTGCTAGCCGTCTCTCCAATGAGGTCCAAACAGACCCTTGATGGCTGTCACAGTAAGGCCACTCAAGGCCAAATCCCTTTCGATTTAGCCCACGTTCCAGCTCCAGATGAGCGGTGGCTCATCGACTCCAAGTCGCGATAGCCCAAAGCCACAGGGGCCCGGCTGGAAGGGGCCGGCCCTCAGGGGCGCTCTCTGGGGTCGCGGCGGTTCTGTCCTCGCTCCCCGCAGACGACGCACTGTGGCTGGCGCGAGGACATCCAGCTGGCAGAGCCGGGTCCGTTTCTCTCGCACGCCCCCGGATGGGAAATGATTCATGAAAACCAAGAAGGTAAAATTAGCCCCGAGGCTGCCGAGTAATTTATGCAGCCAACAGGCCCAGGAGGGAGGGAAGGCCCACGCTGCCAGCTCCCTGTGGCCTCCCTCCCGGGGGCTGGAGGAGGCCAGCCCGGCCATCAGGAGCCTCTGTCTCTGGGGGCTTCTATTTCTGGACTCAGCCTCCAGGGCTGTTGGTGGGGCTTCCGGAACCATCCATGATCCCCCACCCCCCGCCCCACCTTCTGGCCCCACCACACTCCACAGACCCGTATGGCTGCCGCTGGGGACCTGCTAAGTGCTGGGGGCTTATGAAGAGAAACTCAAGGATTTCACCCCATCCCAAGCCCAGGAAGATGGCTTTGCCTGCCCAGGGGAGAAATGCACGAACTTGCCGAGAGCTCAGGTGGACAGGGGCAAAGCCAGAACTCCAACCCTGATCTCCTGAACCCCAAATGCTGCGCTTTCCCCCCAAGCTGGGTGCTGCCTGCCAAGCCTGGAGTTCTCAGGGTGGGCGAGGGCAGCGAACCCAGCGGGGGGCCCCCTGGGAAGTCCTATCACCTGCTCCTCACAGTCTCACGACTAGTCAGCACCAGAACCTGCCGTCCCAGTGTGGCAAGGCAGAGGGTCCCCAATATCCTAGGATCTTAGAAAGGGGTTGAGAAAATGGGGCATAAATCGTACCCCTTAATGCAGGGACAGAGCCCCATGGCCTCACGTGACAGGGTTGTACGCCAAGGCCCAGAGAGGGGAAGAGACTGACGCGGCTGAGCTTAGGCTGGAGCTGCGTCTCCTGAGTCCCGCTGCAGGGAACCTGCTGTCAACGCAATTTATAGAGACAGCAAATCTGAGTGGGAAGGGATTCCCTCCATGCAGGGGTGGCCGAGGCGGGAGTCACCCCAGAGACCTCCTGGGGCCCCCATCTGGTTATGTGTGATACCCACCCACCTTCTGGAACCCACAGGGAACACACGAGCACCTGGAGAGGGCTCCTCACAAGGCACCACCCGCCCCAGACCTGCGGGAACCTGGGCAGGCCACATCACCTTCTGAGCCTGGATGACAAACATGCTCAGGAAACTGACAAGAAGATGTGCGTGTGTGCGAATCACCCAACAGGCTGTGAGCGCTCAATAGGAACGCAGGGGTCCCGCACGACCCCGGCCACAGAGCTCCCCCTTGCCCCCTCTGGCCCCTGGCTTGGCCCAGAGGGAGCCCAAGGCAAGCCGCGGGGGACACCCCGCCACCAGCCATGCAGAAAGAACTTGCCTCCATCCCCTAGGGCAGACGGCCAAGTGCCAGTGCGACAGCTCGGAGCAGCACCGCTCACTCCCGGGACATGGTTCAGAGTAGTTCAGTGGCACTGTCCCCTCAGAGTGACCAGAGCTGCCACTGCCCAAGCCCTGAGCTTGTCAGTGCTTTCAAATATCGACATGCTAAGTGGCCCTTTCCCATCAATGCTGGAGGAATGGTGCATTCACTTCACTGACATCCAGAAAGACTGCATTGCTGGTCCGAAGCCTCAGTCATTCATGGAATCATTCACTCGACACGTGTTTACCAAGCACCTGCCACGCACTGCACACCAGGCACCTTCAGGACTGAGGCAGGTGTGTCTTGCCCTGGTGGCCCTCTGGGCCAGAAGCAACATTGTAGTGGTTCACACACAATCTCTGGAGCCAGGTGGCCAGGATTCATATCCCAGTTTCACCCCCATATGACTCTGAGGCGTCACGTAGCCTCTCTGTGCCTCAGTTTCCTCGGCTGCAAATGGAGAATAGTAACAGGATCTACCCCAGGAGGTTATTCTGAAGATTAAGTGAAATATTACAGGTCAAGACTCAGAATAGCACCAGGCACATAGTAAGTGCTCAATAAATATGACAGTGATCATGGACCCAGGACCCAAGCCCACATCAGCCATGCTTGTAATTCACAGCAAGTCCAGCTCAATGCCTTTCGTGTGACCCAACAGCGTGACGGGTAAGCGCTCTACATCTAGAACCAGGAGGTGGGGTTCGAGTTTCCCCTTTGCCAACTACCAGCTCAGAGCAGCCCTGGGCCCCTCTGAGCCTTGCTTTCTCCGGTCTTCCCATGGGCCCAATGATGGCCATTCTCCTGTGTCCCGAGGGTGCTGTGGCCCCCTGCCCACACCACGGGACAGGTTTCAAGGGCAAGCCCTCTCCCCAGCAGGGCAGACGGCCCTCCCACTACCTCTGGCTATCGAGAGGGTTTGTGTCTGGTGCTGGGGAAGCACTGGGCCCCGGGCCAGCCACGGTGCTTCTCGCTTCTTGGGAAATAATCCCAACCCTCTGTGCTCGCTGACCACATGTGCCACTGACCGTCGGGGAAGAGGTCAGGCAGGGCTGCCCAGCTGGGCACCTTCTGCCAAGGCTATGCCGCTGGGTGGTCTCACCAGAAGGAACTGAGTCAGAAGCCAGACAGCCTGGGTGTAGTCTCAACTCCAGCAGCGGCTAACTGTGTGGCTCTGAGAAAGTCACTTGACCTCTCTGAGCCTCGGTGTCTGCATCTGTGAAATGGCCTTGGCCAGGCTGCCCACTCCACAGCATGGCGGTCACGAGCTGATTAGATGATGGCATCAGAGGTGGTTTCTAACCCGAAGGCCAGGGAGGAGGTAAGGAATGGGCAAAGGCACATCCCTTCCAGTGCTAAATATACAGTCACCTGCAGAGATTTGCCCCGAGAGCTGAAAGGCAAACCCATGCCTGGACCAGCCAGTGTGGCCCAGAGGGGCCCCAGGACTCTCCGGGGAGAGGCCGGCCCCAAGCTGCTTTCTTCTCCTGCCCACCGTGCAGGCCAAGGGAGATCAAATCCCCAACCACAACGGGTCCCATTGAGAGCTGGTAAATCTGCCCGAGGTGTGGGGTTACGTTACCAGGCTCCCGGCCACCACCGCTGAGCAAAGGGTCAGGCTGACCTCCTTCCGTCCCCGTAGGCCCCGGTCCAGGACCTGCAGGGCCAGGCCGGGAAGAAATCCAATCACCCGCTGCATTCCCAGGCAGCGGCCTCCTCTGGGAGATGAGCGAGCGGACAGCGGGATGAGACCTTTGCAGGGGGGTGAGCCATCCCAGGGCACCCACAGAGAACGCAGGCCCCTGCCCGCGGAGGGGGCGGGGGCTCCACAGACGAGACCCCGGGAGAGCGTGCTAGGGACGTCCCCATGTGCCTGGCATGGCACTTTGCACTCTACATGTGTGTTCACTTCCTTGGTCCTCACAGAAGCCCCAGGACACAGATGCTATCGTCACGTCTATTTTACAGATGGTGAAACTGAGGCCCAGAGAGGGCAAGGAGATTTCCCAGAGCGACGAGGATTGGAACCAGGAACAAGTGACTCCAGAGTCCACTTGCCACAACAGCCACTCAAGGGACAGGCCGCTCAAATACGTGTCCTTGGAGTCAGGGTCAGAAGACCCAAGTGGGAAGGAGAGTCTCCAGGGGCCATGGCTACCGTCTCCAGCTCTCTGGGGACTGGCAGGGGACAGGGGAGCAGCCTTTTGCTCTGGCTTAAAGTAGAGACCCAGGGATCGTTTGGGAACTATAGGGTGACATTTGGTTCTGTGCAAAATCTCAGTGGACGGGCATCAAATATTGTCAATAAGTTTTTTAAAAATGCAACAGACTCCCACACCCAGCAGTATTGCTCCTCTAGATAAGAATAAAATCAGAATTAACCTAAATGCCCTGCATTAAGAGAATGGCTTAAACTACTAGGTATCTACCAAAAGGGAAGGAAAGAAGGAAAGGAGGAAGAAGGAAGGGAGGGAGGGAGGGAGGAAGGAAAGAAGGAAAGAAACAAGAAGGAAAGAGGGAGGGAGGAAGAGGGAGGAAGGAAGGCAGGAAAAAACAATTCCAGGACCTTACTACCCAAAACCATGACTAGATTTCCTAGATCCAATGTTAAGTGAGAAAAGCATTTACAGAATGATCTGTAACCATTTGTTTAAACACACACACACACACACACACACACACACGCCCACTATAACGGCACATAGTCCCATAGGTTCTGTGAGTTGACGATGGATAGAAAAATATCTAGGAGGCAATATGCCAAAGTAATCACAGTGATGGTTCACCCTGCAGAGGAGGCTGGAATGTGCGGTGATCCAGGAGGATATTTAGCTGTTTAAATAATAGTTGATGTTTTACAACAAAAGTGTATTTGTATATTCCTTACACAATTAAAACAGAAAACAACATAAAGAAAGACCCAGTGGGCTGCCTCGGGGACCAGGGCACTACCCGTCCCAGGAAGTGCGCAGGCACCTACACTGGGGCAGAGGGATTCAAAGGCACTTGAAGGACACACAGTTAGGTGGCCCTTTGGAGCCTCAGAGCCTTCCGGGGTGGGGGTGGGGGACAAAGCTCTACTTCTTCCTGCATCAAGATAGCTTTAAGGAAGCACAGAGCATCGGACCCTGCAGTGGGGAGAGGCCGTGGGGCCTCGCTGTGCCTTGGGCAGAGACATGCAGGCCAGCCTCTCTGTCCTCCTTTCCCCTGGGGACCCCTAGCTTGGGCCCCTCCAGCCCGACAGCCCCCAGCTGCTGGCCAGCATGCTCCACATTAGCCTCAGACTCCCCGCGGAGGGGCCCTGTCTCTGGGAGGACCTCACATTGGGGACAAGAGTTCAGGAAAGAAGGAGGAGAAGAAACGCTCATAAAGCTGACTGCCCCTGTGACACGGCGCCCAAACCCTGGTCACAGCCACGGCCACATGGTGAGCCTTCATCCACAGCAGGCCCCGCCCCCGCCCCTGATAACAAGCAAAGGCCAGCAAAGCTCTTACCTTACCTGGCGGGACAGCAATGAGATCAAGAAAAGAGCCAAGAGACATGGGTCTGTATCCCAGCATCTGCCCCTGACTTCTCCTAAGAGACCCTGACAAAGTCACTGAACCCAGTGGCACCTCAATGCTCTCATCTGCACAATGGGCCCATCTGCACAATGGGCCTGCTGTGCACACGAAACGAGACATCGTCCAGATGGCCTCTTTGTGGACTCCCGCAAGACGTGAGGCCCCATCCGCGCCAGGGACACAGGCCACCGAGGAAAGGAGGTGGCCATGACTGAGCTCCAAAAGCAGCTAGACTTGCTGCAAGTCTGACGCCCCAGGGCCGCGTGTGGCCCCAGGCAGGGACCAGGAAGGGGCCCACAGAGGGGTTCCCCAGGCGGAGACAAGGACGCAGTTGGAGACAGGCGTAAGTCCCAGAGAGCAGTGGAGTCTTTCCTGGCCACCCTCCTGGGCCACCGGCCAGGGCGCTCAGGGAGGGCTGGCAGCCACCGGCAGGTGCCAAGGAAGAGTATGACTTCTCTCTGAAACTGCGGGAGGGGACTCCAGGCACCAGGCCAGTGAGTCCCTGCCTCACAGGGAACCAGGGCAGAGGCAGGCGACAGATCCACAAAGAAAAACCGGGAGGAGGCAAAGCAAAGCTCCATCACAGAGAAGACAAGACAGACCACAGTGGCCAAAGGGCCAGACTTGCCCTTGGCCCTGGGCACAGCCTCAGAGGAACTGATCCAGGACAGAAAGTGGCACGGGCCACATGGGACACTGAGACGCAAGGAGGTCCTGCCTGGTGCTCGGGGTGGAAAGCGCCAGCTCTGGGAAAGGCTGGCCACAGTGTGAAGCCTGAGGTAGGCTTAGCGCCCCCAGAGCCACCCAACGCCACCGCAGGGAGGCTCTAGGGCTGTGCAAGTACCGAGTCCAGGGCAGGACTAGCCCATGGCAGAGAGAGCCACAGAGGTCCCAGGACTCAAGCCTTAAGCCTCCAAATATAACCAAAGCCACTGTCAAATCCAGAGTTGCCTGGGACTCCTGGTCCCAAAGTCAGGCTGCGAATGCCACCACCCCCAGCTCCAGCTGGAACCCCCAAGGAATGGCAGCCAGACAGTCCGGCCTGCACTTGGGGGCCCAGCCCACAGCGAGCGGCAGGGAGGGAGCAGGAGGCTGGGCCACTCTGCACAGGGCTCCCCTGCAAGGAGGGTGCAGGGGTGTAGGCTCCCTCCTCCATGCAGGCCAGTGTTCTCCCTGGACCTGTGGCCACATGCAGGTCAGGCACAGCTCGGGCTGTTCCCAGCCACCCCCGGACAGGGTAGGCTGGCTCCTCTCCCCGGCCCCCCACCCATGGCAGTGTTGCCCAACACCATGCAGCCTGAGCTTGCCCAGGACGGGACACCGACCATCCCTCACCACCTCAACCAACGGTTCGCTCCTCAAGCCACAAATGCAGGCCTGAGCCCTGACCCAGCAGAGGGTACGTATGGGAAGCCACTCCAGGTGGCTGTCCACTGCTCACCTCCTATTCAGACCAAGACCACACCATCACGCCCAGTGCCCGGCCAGCCCCCCACCTCAGCCTCAGACTTCAGCCTTCCCTCCCCCTGCCCACATTCCCTGGTACGGCTCTGGACTCCTTGGGGGTGGCCAGCACACCCCCTTGGACAGCTCATAGCACGGGGGGCATCAGGCAGCGGGGACACGAAGCCAACCATGTCAGATGCCAACCCACTGATTGGGACGGCCGGGGAAGGCCTGCTGCCTGTCCAGCCAGAAGTGACCCAGAGGCCGCCAGGCACCAGAACCATGGGGCTGACTGCCTCCAGTGGGACAAGGGTAGGCCAGCCCACCAACAACGGACCGCACTGGCCACCAAGAAACTGCCTTCCTGGAGGCTGAAGACCGAAAGGAAACACCACCCGGATGGCCCCTTCGGTCATTTAAAGCACCTCCTAGGCAGTGACTTTATCTCTCACCTCAGGACCTCTGCCTCTAGAACATTCTTCAACTCCTAACTCAGCCTGGCATTCAAGGCCCTCCCAGTCTGGCTCCCAGGGCTATCTCCTCTACCTCTTCTCAAGCACCATGACCACAGGTCCTTCTGTGAACCACCCGACCCTCAGGCCATCTGCCTTTGCACATACTGTTCCCGGTGTCTCAACTTTCCTGCCTTCTTCCTCCACCTGGCAAACTTCTACTCTCTCTTCCAGGTCCAGCTCTATGTCACTTCTTCCAGGAAGCCTAACAGGCTCTCCCTCTCCTACTGCCCGTGGCCGAATGTCTCACTCCCCTCCCCACCACGTCCCTGAGCAAGAAGGGCCCTTCCCACCTTCACCCACAGTTAGGCTCCGGGCCAGAGCTGCTCACACTATCTGTGATAGAAATTATTTTTTAAGTTTTCTGATCTGTTGCCAACTGATGCTTTTGTAAATTACAGTAAAGAAGGACACTGCAAGGTCAAGTGGCAACAGTTTTTCATCACTTACTCGCCATTGTGTACCTACCTCGCTGCAGACCAGTAACACAGCTCACAGACGGGCAGGGATCTGTCCACCACCCTCTCTCTGGGGACACGGCCCATCGAATCATGTGTTTATGTTTGGTCCTCCAGAGCCCGGAGAGGAGGGGCGGGGCACTCCCTGAACATCTGCTGGCCCAAATATTGGATGGGAAGGTCCCGACAACCCTGTAACATGGGCAGCACCTATGCTGTGCGCCCCCATTTCTCAGAGGAGCACACAGAGGCACAGAGAGGGCGATCGGCCTGATGCCACACCTGACCGATGTGTACTTTCCCAGTCCTACTCGGCATCTCAGGGGCAAGTGCTTGGAACCTGCGAGTTTTCCGGTCCACCCTCCTTCCCAGCACAGCCTCCAAGAGCAGTTCCCCATGTAGTAACAGGGAGGCAGCCCCGTGCAGTAGAGAAGAGCTCAGACCCCGGAATTAGACAGACCTGGGTTCAAGTCCCAACTCTGCCTTTCATAGCTGTGTGGCCTTGCGTAAGTCACTTGACGTCTCTGGGCCTCACTTTGCCCTCCGTTAGTGGAGACTAATGACCCCTGCGTGATCGGGCAGCACACTGCTTCGTTCAAGTTTGTCTGTGACTGATGTTTATAGAGGCCCGGGGCCGCCCAGTCTGAAATTTGGCCTTGTCACTTTCCTTTATGTTCTTCCTCCACCCAAGACCCAATTCTTTCTCCAGGGGTACATTCTTCTCCGGCTGCTAAGTTTGCTGATTTCCTTTGAAGATTCCACCCACCTAGCCTCCCCTACCCCAGTCTAGTACCCTGCCCCCCGTCCCTGGGACACCTTGAGCCTCTGACCTCTTTACCTCCTCTCTAAACACCAGTGCATCTGGCTGGTCCGGCCTTTCCTCTACGGCACAGCTGTCTGGAGAGGTGACTTGTGCCACCCTGTTGGGCTAGGGCAATGAAGGGCCGGGCTGCGGCAAGGTCAGCAACAGGCTCCAGCTTGCAAACGCCTCCCCCCACCCCCCCCCCACCCACCAGAGCCCAACTTCCCTGTACCTCGGGCCATGACAATGCTGAGTCCACCTGGGCTGGGTCCCAGCCGGCCGCCCTCGCGAGAGGCTCACCCCCTGCTGGGGCGGAGGGTCCAGTGGGCAGGTCCCCGTGCCCCTCTGCCGTCCCAGAGCCCCCCAGGCTGTCCATCTGCATCCCCCGAGCATCGGGCAGCAGGATCCCTTGCCAGCCGTCACCCCTTTCCCTCAGGGAAAGTGAGAGATAGTGGGAGAAGCCACTCCGGCAAAGCTGACACTGTGGGGGCGGCTCCATATTTACTTGCCTGGTGACGTCCGTACCAGCCCAGCTCAGTGCCCAGGTCAGGCTGCTCGTCTTCTCTCCCGGTCCCCCAACCCCGCCGTCAGCCTGGGAGAGGCCCCGCTGGCCCTCCCCACCAGCTCCTTCACATGCGTTCCCCGGGGTCTGCTGGCCCCGTCCCCTCACCAAGGGGCGAGCTGTGGCCACTGCAGATAGCGAAGCAGTGACCCGACCTATCCTTTGGGGGGCGGGGCACAGACACGGGGCCAAATGCTCTCCGGATGCCTCAACCTGCTCTGATGACCCCAGGAAGGTGGACGCATAGGAGGGGCTGCCAGATTTGGGGTTTAGCTGGTCACTCCCTAAACAGTATGACCCCCAGTGCACCAATCTCCCTCTACAAGGTTCCGTTTTCTCACCTCCGGAATGGGGGTCATGAGAGCTGGGGTGCTCACAAGGGATCTGGGGGAAGGTGAGCTTGGGAAGGGTCCTCATTGGCCTTATGGGTCAGGTCGGGCAGGTTAGAAAGAAGGGTGGAAGAGAAAGCCCTAGAAGGCACGGAAGGCTCCAGAGGCCAAGGTGTGCCTCTGCACACAGGGTCCCCACCCCTCGGTGCCAGCCAGGATCTGAGGCCGATACTGGGGAGCAGAAGCCAGCAGCCTCTGTCTCTCTCCCCTCTCCCCTCACCCAGTGTCATTTCTTTGTGGAGGTCTGTGGCCTGTCCAAATCTGCTCACAAGTTCTCACTCATGGGGTTCCCAGGTTGGGGAGGGTCCTGAGAGCTGTGTAAACCAAGAGCTCATGAATCAAACCCCACATTTCAAGCACCCAGGAGACCTGCTGGGAACTGTCACGTAACACAAGTAGGTGACCCCAAAAGCTTCCTTTATGAATGTGAGTGTCTCGAGGTGATTGGAAAGGTGAGGTTATAGCTGTGTGACCTGGAGCTAGTCACTTAACCTCTCTGAACTTGACTGAGCTGCCCCACCCATGAATGGATGTAGAGGCAACCTCACTGGGCATAACATGTGTTCCTCCTAAATCTGGTCACAAGAAAACAGAGGAAAACGTTTTCTTCCAGAGAATGTAGCACAGGGCTGAGACTAATGCCTCCATTTACAGAAAGGGAAACTGAGGCCAGGGCTTGTCTGGCCTTGCAAGCCCATGGGCGCTATGGGGTGGGCTGAGTGCCTGGAAACATAGTCAGGCCAATGTTGAGCAGAGAGGCCTCTGGGCCACTTGGGCTGTCATATCCAGGCCCTGCAGTCCCCAGCAAGGGGCACACGATTAATCTGCACCCAGGCATGCCTCCCTGTGGTCATGACCTCACACCGGCGTCGGCGACCCCCAAGCTGGCCTTATGCAGCGCACTGGTGCTCAGTGCTTCTTTGTCCAGAGCCTCCGTGAGGCCGGTGCTGTCGTCCCCACTTTGCAGAGGGCCGAACACAGCTATGAGCGCGGCAGCCCCTCGCACGGGTCTCTAGGAGGCAGAGGCGGGACTCAACCCGAGGCTCATGCCCCTTCCCGTGTCCTCCCACCAGCTCCCCTGCCTCCCTCCCGGTTCCCCCTCCCTGCCAAGGAGCCAGCCCAATTTGCTGGGCCCTAACTAGGGGTGCCTGGCTACCCAGAAACAGAGCTGTGCTCCAACCCCCCCTACTCCGAGCCCCAGTGCAGAGGGCACGTCCCTGCCAGCCTGCCCTCCACCTTGGGATGGCCATCCCCCGGCCCCCACCCTCATCCTCTCTCGCCTCGCCTCTCACAACGGCCTCCTAACTGGGCTCCCTGCCTCCAACCTCACACCCAACCTGCTGCAGCAGTCTGGGACCTGCATCTGATCTCTGCATCAGCTGCCTCCTCAGAAACCCACCATGGCTCCCCATGGCCCACGAACAGAGTGTAAACTCCTCAGCACAGCAGCCCCAAACTTTTACAGCCCAACCTTTTACAGCGGCTGGGGGAAAGCAGCAGGGCTTAGGCGGGAGGGCAGCAGGGGTTAGGTGGGAGGGCTGAGGAGCCTGGTGGCCTCGATTTGAGTCCCGGCAGCCAGGAGACCTGGGGTGAGCCACTCCAGCAATCTGAGCCTCTGTCTTCCATTTCCCCTCGAGAATGGGGAGAAATATCAGGGTGCTGCTGGGAAGATCAAGTGAAAAAACACGTGTAATGCACTTTGCACAGAGTAAGCGCTCGATTCATTCACTCATTTTACAAACACCTGAGGCCCTACTATGTGCTACACACTGTTCACACAGCAAAGAGCAAGACGAACAAGAATCCCAGCTCTCTGGGAATCCGCATTATAGTCAAGGGAGACGGCCCAAAACAGGATAAATAAGGACCACGTAGGGCTTGTCACATGTGCTACACGCTAAGGAGAAAAAAGTCAGGGAAGAGGAGGGACCAGGGGGTAGGAAACTTAAGACAGGAAGGTGCCCCCGAGTAGGTGATATCTGAGCAAATCCTGAATAGAGGTGAAGGGGCTTGCCTTGGAGGTAACAAATAAGAGTGCTCTAGGGAGCAGGAACAGCCAATGCAAAGGCCCTGAGGCAGGATTGGGGCTGGTGTGTTTCTCATACCATGATTACTAGTGTTCCCTTTCCAGCCTCCTCTCCCTCTGCCTCCTCCCTTATTCATCGTCTCCAGCCACATGAACTACTTGAGCTTCTCCAAGCTCTTCTGTGGGCCCGTGCCTTTGTACAACCCAGCTCCAAGGCTGCCTCCTCCTCCGGGAAGCTCTCCTTGACTTAGAGTCGGTGGCCATCCTGCTTGCACCCTTCTGCTAGAACGTGTAACTGCCTGGTGAATCATTCACCTCTCGCACTGGTCTGTGAGCTCTGCGGGGGTGAAGATGGGGTTCCACATGACACCCCTACGCCCAGCACGTGTGCCCCGACCACCGGATGGATGAAGGAAGGCTGGAGGGACACCCAGGCCTCCCCTGTTACAGAGCCTCAGCCAGAGACCTCACCACAAGAGTGGCTGCACTATGCAAGCACTGGCCTTTCCAACGCAGATACAAATCTGCAATACGCAACGGGCTTTTTAAAAATAACAGCACATTTTTTTTTCTTCAATGCTTTGTTTTTTTCTTTCTGCGTGGCTTATTTCTCCAGCACAGCCCCTGGGCCAGCTGCACGGAAACCTCTCCCAGGCCTCCTCTGAGAACATGGGGTTCTGGGGCCTCTGAAGGGTCTTAGGCCCCAGCAGGGGAGGAGACACACCAGATGGTTCTAGACCAGCCTTGGGACCAAGGCCGCGAAGCAGCTCTGAGCCAGAAGCCCGCTAGCACAAACCCCAATACTAGGTGGGTGTTTCCTCCTGGAAACTCACCCCCCAGTAAGGGTTTTGTAGCCCTGCGTGACATTTCTAACGGCGCTTCCCCTTGGTGGGGCTGGGGTCCTCTGCCCTCATTCTAAGATGGCATGCCTAAGGAGTGGCATCAGGATGCCAGGGTTCCAATCACGGCCATACTACTGTGTAACCCCAGATCCTTTACTTCACTTTTTGGAGCTTCAGTTTACCCATCTGTGAAATGGAAATAACAATACACACCTTGCAGAGTTGTTTCTGCATAGAGATGTGCTTACGACCATACCTGGGACACAACTGGCCCGCGATACACCTTTGCTGCCTTCATCATCATCACCTTCCTCATCCCTGGACCTCCCCCTCTGCGGCCCCTTCCCTGAATCACATACTCTCTGGAGCAGCAGATTAGAAAGGGTTTGTGAAATGTCACCCTCGTGCCCTCCTGGAATCTCCTCTCAAAACTTCCAGAAACACAGCCCTTCTGGGGCACGGATTCCTAGAAGTACAGGGAGCTTAGTTTCTGGACTCTCCAGGCTGGTCAGGGCTGGCACCTCCCTCCAGTGGCACCCACCGCCCTTACGCCTGGGAAGCAGCGTTCACGTACCCTGTTTTTCACCCCCAGCACTCAGTGAACCTGCAGTCAGTGCTCAGGGATTCTTCCGAAGCTATGATCAAGCAGTTCTTGTGTGCAGACCCCGGAAATACAGAGGCACACACAGGCCACCCCAGGCACTGCACCCCGGCAGGACTCCCGCTCTGATGAAAGGGGGAAACTGCAATCAAGTACGACACCCACAAATGTAACGTTGCTGCACGGCCATGCTGCAAAGGAAAGGCACATGGGGCCATGAGAGGCTGTAACGGAGGGTTCGAGCTAATCAGGGAGGGCTTCCCTGAAGAGGTGATGCAGAAGATGAAAGAAGAAGGATGAGGAAGCCTAAGCAGGGGAAGCGTGACGCACAATCAGGGCAGAGGGGACAATATGAGGCAAGTACCGTGTGAGCAAATGGAGGGCTGCAAAATCATGTCCCCGTAGGGTCTGGAGGGCAGCTGAAGGATTTCTATCTATCTCCTAACAGCAGTGGGAGTCCCTGAAGATTTTTCAGGCCGGGACCCTTTGGTCAAAAGGGTCAGTCACCTGGCTGCTGAGGCTGTGTGTGTGTGTGTGTGTGTGTGTGTGTGTGTGTACTCATCTCTGCCTGGGGCACTCTAGTCCCTGTATCAGTCAGGTCAGGCTAGGTTACGCTGTAGTAACAAACATCCCCCAAGTCTCAGTGGTTTAAAACAACAAGGTTTAGTTATCACTTGTGCTGCATGTCCATCGTGGGCCATCCAGGGGCTCCATCCCACACAAGGACACGAGGACTCAGGCCACCGTCCCACCTACTGCCATTTGCCACGCCACAGGGAAAGAGCACTTGGGATGGGCTCAGACCAGCCACTAAATGCGTTAGCCCAACGTAATCTGTGCCACGATATTTCACAACTCACTGGCCAGCCACACAGCCCTGCCCAGGCACAAGAGGACCTAGACTCCGTCCTACCATGTGCCTGGATGAACTGGGAGAGTATAGGGGACAGAAATAAGGGCCACCAGACCCTCTCCTGCTCCATCTTGCCCTTTGCCAGCCTTGCCTCATTCATTAGATCTCAACTGTTCCAGTCTTCCAGAAGAGGGCCAAGCGCGTGCAGGAGAAAACAAGCCACAGCGCACGGTGAGACCCACGGAGCGCAGCGAGATCCAGGAGAGGGTGGGGGGTGAGGCCAAGAGGGCAGAGGCCAGCCCACTCCAATGCTTTTAGGTCATGGGGACCATTTGGTTCTGTATCCCAGGAGCACGGGGCAGACTTTTCACTGTTTTAAGTGAGAAATGGGAGGCCCGGTGTCATCTTTTTTGGGAACAGATCTGACCGCACTGTGGAGACTGGCAGGGAAGGGAGGTTGCAGGCGACAGTCAGGAGGCTCTTAACGTCGTCCTGGGGAGAGACAGCGCCAGCTGGGCTAGGATGCCAGAGAGGAGGACATGGAGAGACGTGGATGGAGTCACTCTAGAGGCTACAGTTCTCTAGACCTTGAAAAGGGCGTGGATTGGCATGAGGGAACAAAGACCCCAATGTTTCTGCCTTAAGGACTAGCAAGATGGCGGCAGCCTTGGCCAAGATCAGAGCCCCAGGGGAGGCTTAAGGAGGAAGATTAAAGGAGAGCCTTGGATATCATGTGTTGGTCATGACCATGACCTAGCCTAGAAGACCAGCCAAAGAGGCGGCTGAATAAACAAGACTCCTGAACACATAATCCAGTGGTCTTTACTTCCTTCCTGCTTGTCAGGTACCTAGAACCAGGGAAACCTAGCCTCCCCACCCAGGTCCAGGTGAGGAAAGATTCAGGTGACAGAAGTCTTACTCGACCCCAAGGAGAGTAAATTCATGGAACACATCAGTCCAAGGGACCTAGAAGACGGAACCATCATGCCAACACAGTACAGAAGTAAATGGGGCTGGTGATGGTGGATCAAGGGCTCCTGGGACAAAGGACGGGAGCCCCTCCTCTTTGAGAATCTCATTAGAGAAGAGAACTAGACCCTGCCCCAGCTGCTCCTTGGAGGGCCTGTCAGTTTGTAACTGGATGGCCCTGGGGGGGCGGGGGGGGGGAGGGGGCCTGCCAGGCTGCCAGGTCGTTCAGAGCTTATCTCTGGTCAGTTTCAATCTCATAACTGCCTTGCCAGACAGGCTCTGTTGGCCCCATTTTAGGGATGGACAACAAGGTTCAGAGAGGTTGACGGTAACTGTGCCAAATCCAGAGTCATACAGGTCGGGCGGTGGAGGGGGAAGGACTCCAACAGAGAAGCCCCTTGTCATTAAATTAGAGCAACCAGCTCGGGCTCTCCCCAGACGGTGTTCAGACTCGTGCCCACACCAAACCTTGCGCACCTCGCTGGTGGGTGAAGACATTGCCCCACTCCTCAGGTTCATGGCCACAGACCCCCACACTCACAGCACCTCCCTTCCTCTCAAGGGGTACTGCGGACAAAGGACGCTTGAGTGCCACAGGCATCAAGCTCCATGGAAAATTCTTTTGCCGTGGCCCAGACAAAACCCCCTAAGTTTATAGGGTTTCCAGGCATCTAGAGCAATCTCTCATTATTGCCTCCTGTCCCCTCGCACAAAGAACTGGGTGTGCTCCCTTTCGGCCACTCTAAATTATATACCACGGCCTTTCTCCACATGAAGCAAACGTCTCACAAGAGAGATTTCACATTTTTCTGCCCTCAGTCCCAGCCCATCCCAGGGGTCAAGCCTCTTTATTGCCCAACCCAGCTCAAGACAGGAGCAACTTTTCAACCAGCCTTGCTCTGCGCTCCAGAAATTTGCATTCTCCTTGCAGCGACTTGCCTAGGGCGGGCTGGCCTTGACCGGAGAAAGGTCACGGCCGCCAGGTCCCTGCAGTTTCCGCAGGCAAGAGCACCTCGGGGCCCTCGAGTGGGGAATGGAAGCTACACTCCAGAGAGATTTCCCCGCAGAGGCGACACCGCCACTGAGATTTCAAATATACTCAAGAAACGTTTGCCTCCGGCTCGGCCACAGTGAGGCGGGAAATCGTGCGCCGCTTTGAACGAGGCCCCACAGCCTCCCTGAAGGGCCCGAGCCCCCCGCCCCGGCCCCGGGCGCCGAGCCCAAAGTGCCCCCCAGAACTAGGCCAGCGGCCGCGGCCAGCCCTCCAGCATTCCGCGCCCCGCCCCGCCCGTGTCACCGCGTTCTCATTCCGAACGCTCCCATTGGTCGGCGGCCACGTCCGTCAGCGGGCGGAACGTCGGCGCAGAGAAAAGGCTACATTGTAACAAGGCGAGCGAGCGAGGAGCGAGCGGGGAGGAAGGAGGCGGAGGGCCGGCCCCCGAATCCCGCAGCGGCGGCGGCGGCGGCGGCGGCGGCGGCAGCTACCTGCCGAGGGTTAACCCACCTCGGGGCCGGGACGAGCCGCCCCCCACCCCCACCCGGGCCCGCGCCCGCGCCGCCCGGGCCCCCCCCTGCTCCTCCCGCGCCGGCCCCCGGCCGCCCGCGCCCCCCGCAGCCGCTCGCAGCCGCTGCACCGGCGGCCCCCGCGCTCGCTGGCAAACTGCCGAGAGCTTTCCGAAGCCATTTTCAATGGCCACACTGGCTACCGGGGCTGACTCACCTTCCCGGGAACGCTGCGGCGGCCGCGGGGCCCGGGCGGCCGCGGGCGGCCCGGCGGGCGGCTCGGCGGAGGCGGCGCGGCCCCGGCTGGCGGCCCCCGCGGCGGGAGCGGCCGCGCTGCGGGCGCGCTGGTCCCCGGCGAGGCAAAGTTTCAGCGCCAGCCTCGGCGCGGCGGCGGCGGCGGCGGCGACTCGCTGCTGCTCTCCTCCCCTGCTTTGACCACCATCTTATTAGTACAGGAAATGACATGGAAAACGGAAGAAAGCGGCGTTTGGGGCAGACGCGGACCCCCCAATTCAGGGGCCGGAGCCGGGACTCGCCAGCCGCGTCCCAACCCGGCCCCGGAGAAAACTCCCGGGGCCCCTTCGGCCCCCGCCCCGCGCGCCGCTCGGAAGGGGGGAAACCGAGCTCCTCGAACCCAAAAGGAGAGGGCGAGTTTTATAACGCAGCCCGCGGAGAAATCGAGAAAAAAAAATAAATGAAAAAAGAAAAGGTTAAAAGAACTTTCGAACTGGGACACTTTTCTCTTTTTTGGTCGGAATTAAAAGTTCTAGAATTTAAAAAGTCATTCAGTGGGGGGGGGGGGGTGCTCCCTGGCTCTCCTGGCCCCCTTGCTGCCCCTTTTGAACCAAATAGTCAGAGGGAATTAATGCGTTTATATTTTTAACCCATTCGGGGCCCAGCCGCGCACAGCAGGCCCTCTGCTGGTCCCTTTTAACCCTTTGAATGCCCAGCGGTTTGGAGATACAAACTAAAGTTGTAAAACATAGGAGACCAGCCACAAGCTGAGGGTACGGGACTTGGGGTTCCCTTGAAACGTTAACGGTTTACATGGGGCTGCGGTTTTAGGTCGGGAACCGCACAACCGGAATTTGTTACAGGGTTTGAGAGTCTGCGAATCGGACAGGCTGGTCCCTGGCCGACTTGGAAAAGACGTTTATGCCTCGCTCGCTTGCTCGCGTCCTCAGTTTCTCCGTCTGTGAATAGGATTCAGTATCGCAGACAAAGATGGAGCGGAATTTTCATAAAGACAAGTGTTTAAAAGTTTGAAAGGCTTCTTTCAGCGCCCAGGAAACCGGCGGGGTTGCGATGGGGCCTGGCCGAGGACGCCGCGGGATGGCGTAACCCGGACAACCATTCCCAAAATAACCCCTTTCTCTTGGCATTGTCTGCGAGGCTTGTGGCTGAACTGCAAGGTCTCCTGCCAGGGCAGGCTGCGCTGCGCTGGCGCTAAAACTCAAAACTCCAAGTTGCCTGGAGGGATTCGATCCCACGAAGGCGCCTAGGTGGGGCGCTGCCCTGTGAGGGGCATCCCATCCCGCCCCCCCCCCAAAAGTCCCATCTGAGCTGGCACAGGTAGCCTCTGGTGGGAACCACCGATGCTAGGGATTCGTTCTCCCAAGGGAATGCATTTCCTTGTCGACCCCACTGCTGGCTGGGAGCCTGGCCCCCAAATGGGCGTCCATGGTCAAGCCCCAGGACAAGCTGGTGGCTCTTAGAGTCTGAATGTTGGGGGTGGGTGGGGGAAAACTTTATGTACCCCATCTTTCCCCCTCAACGCTGACATCAAAAACGCAGCTTCTTAGAATCCGACGTCTGTTTCCTTTTTTTTAAATTTATTGTTATGTTTTTTAAAATTTATTTTTGAGAGACAGAGACAGACAGTGTGAGCAGGGGAGGGTCAGAGAGAGAGAGGGAGATACAGAACCTGAAGCAGGCTCCAGGCTCTGAGCTAGCTGTCAGCACAGAGCCGGACGCAGGGCTCAAACCCACTAACCGGGAGATCATGACCTGAGCCAAAGCCGGATGCTTAACTGACTAAGCCCCCCAGGTGCCCCCCAATATCTGTTTCTAGCTGTGTGAGCTTGAGTAAGTGACTTCCCCTCTCTGAGCCTCAGTTTCCTTAGCTGCAAAGCGAGGCACCCTAAATAACCCACGTGTCCTGCCGGCTCTGTGTCAGAGGGGGCCGTGAGAATGTATTTAAAGGGCCCCATCACCAGGCTGCTCACAGTTGATACTCAAGTAACAGTAACTAATGCCATAATTATATGGCATCCAATACAACTATCAAAGTTCCCGGAGTATCTTATCTGGTCCACACCAGGCGGAGTATTGGGTACAGGGGAGTGCCAAGATTAGTCAAACGGGATCCTTAAAGGAGGTGTCCATCTGGCCAGGAGACGGAGGCACTCACAGCTAACTGGAAATAATTCCGTAATGATGCACGCCCAGCTTCCCTAAGCATCATGCTGGAGGCCAAGTGCTTAGGCAGGGGAAGGGCACCAAGGAAGGAACCATTCATTCCCATTGAGGAGTATGGTCCACCAGGAAGTGATGTCAGAGGTGGGCCTTGCGGGGACTGGAATTCCCACCAGGGCTGAGATGGCATTTCGAGAAGGTGAACAGCTCCAGCACGGCTCCAGAAGTGCCCGGGTGTCTGACGCGTGGTCAGCTGTGCCTGGAGGAGGGAGTGGGTGGGCAGGGGAACTAGAGAGGAGGCCAGAAAGCCAAGTGGATAAAGAGGGAGTGTGGTCACAGCCTCCAAAGAGCAAAAAAAAAAAAAAAAAAGTTCTTTAAGAGAATGAGCTGGGGAGTGAGGGGAAGAGGGAATTTTTCCTTGTGGCGCTGGTTTTCTATTTAAATCTCCCCACCCATTTGGCCCAGTCTGGCGTCCCCTTTTCGAGGAACAGAGCGTCCTAGGGGCTGCATCCGTGGAGTGGGGCTGGGTCCTCCAGCATTGGAGCCTGAAGAGCCGGGGTCTCAGGTGTCATTTTCGGAAAGCCAAGGGACCCTTCACAAGGACAGAGACCCAGGTGTGAGGCATAGCTCACACTGGGTAACTTGGAGCGTGGGACTCTCTCTGTGCGGGCTCCAGTGCCTTCCTGTGTGACATGAAGAGTTTGGACCAGGGTTCTCTCGTTCTGCCCTCAAGAAGCGACCACGTAGCCACGTAATCAAGACCAAGGCACAGGAAGGAATCTGAAACAAAGCTGGGAGAGTTGCTGGAACTGTCTTCAAAGGGAGCTCATGGCAACCAAGGGCCGGCACAGCTGGTCTGGGCAAGTGTGGGCAGCAAGCGGCTCCAGGGCCTGGAGGTAATTACGAGGAAGGTAAGCTCACCTCAGCTCTGTGAGCTGCGGTAGGGGTGGGGGGTGGGGGGAAGAACTCCACTTGAATTCCCTGAAACTAGCAGGAGAAAGGAAGAAGGGGATTGAAATGGATAGAATACACTGCACACACTTTCGGAGACATTATATATTTTGGCTCAATAATCCGAGGCAGAAATCATCATCGCGCTTTTTACAGACGGAAGAAACCATGCTCAGAGAGGTCGAGACGTTTGCCTGAAGCCACACAGCTGGTTAGAAGTAGCACGAGATTCGAACCCAGGTCTGCCTGACTCCCCTGCCCAATGTCTTCCCCTCTTGGACACTTCTGATTCATTGTCCTTTTCCACAATGCAGCTTTTCAGCCTAATGGTTGCTAAAATATTTCCCGAGTTTCTCTTGGGCATAGCACACAAAACAAGGAGACCGAAACTTTGTGATGCGAGGTCGGGTACTTCAAGACCTCCCCCTGTAAAAAAATGTACTAACAATCTGAGTCACCTCCAGGCCCCTGTGAGGACAATAAGATGCTGTTAGTGAACCAAGCTCAGCTCTTTGGAAAGAAAAGCTAATCTGAGGCCTTTCTTACCCACAAATAATAACGATACAGCAAAATATCCATTCAGTGATACAAGCTAAGTGCTCCCTGGCTCACTAGTGGTTCACTTCCACTTTTGTTATGAAACAAGGATGTTGTTCACACCAGCAACTGATGATCCCTCCTAAATCCTCAAGTGAAAAATTTCATTTGAGATTTAGTGCCTGGAAAAACCAAGATCGGAAAATCAACTGCATTTCACCCAGGGACCTGGCAAGCATGCCCCTTGCTAATAAGAAGAGCTCCATAACTGATCAGGTTTCCCTTTTTGCATAGGCTGCCAGGAAGCTCAGAGCCAAATTCTCTCCACCCGCCTGCCCCCCTGCCTGCCGTTCCAACAGCTTTGGCAGTTGCTTCCTTCTCGTTCCTTCTTCCCCACTTCTAATCCTACTGACTCAGCTTTGTTTCATCTGTCTTTTATTAAAGATGACTCCACCCCTTTTTTAATTGCAAGAAATAAATATTTGAAATAAATCCACATTTGGAAGAGTTTCTGAAGGAACCCGGATTCTATGGGCGCCTTGTGTTAAGCCAGGCACGGTCCCCTTCTGGTCTTGTCTTGTTCCCTTGCCCAACAGCTGAGGGATCCCTCTCTTGGAAGGAAGGAGGGACTGGCTTAAGACCAAGGGATTCCTCGCCCAGCTGCCGACCATGGCTAAGACCTATTACCCGGGGTCAGATCATCATTGCTATTTTTTGCTCAACTGACACAGAGCTCGCCTCTCCCCTGCCGGCTCCCCAGGAAGTACAAACCACTAGCCCCCACCTAACCCCCTCAGAGTCGCCCCCATTAGTACCCCCCCCCATTGCAGCGTGGCAGGAAACAGACTCCCCTTTTCTACAGAAGCCACGGCCACTGACAACCGTTTACCGCACGTCCAGGAAGATGAGGCGGCTGGGCTGGAGGTGGGGGCTAGTGCGATGGCACGAAGGAGTGACTTTACATCACGAGGACAGAGTAGCGTTTCGCTGGAGTCTTGACGGATGAAAGAGCCAGACCCACCAAGTTGAGAACAGTTAGTTGCCGCTGCAGGGGCCCCGAAACAGGACCTGGCTGGGTGACAGGTCACTGTGCCCAGACTGGGGCTTCTGAGGAGCAAGGGAAGGAGATGGGGGGGAGGGAATGTGTGCAAGGCGCTGGGCCACACGTTCCCCCAGTTTGGATTTATTTGAACTGTAGCAGAAACCACTGGCGGCCTTCAAGCTCGGGAGAGGCGGGCATGGATGCGTGTGTCTCCAGTCGCCTCGAGTGCCAGGTCACGGGGTTGGCATGTTCATCAACCACCTCGTTTCATTATCCCCACACTAGAGATGAGGCTGATGTGGACACTTATCTTTTTTTTTTTTTTTTTTTTTCTGGCTGTCCAGCGTCTGCCGTCCCTTCAGGGGACTGGGGAACTTCCCGCCTTCTGAAAGCCTTGGGGGGAGGTAGGGTGTACCCTCCACTGTGCCCACCGGAGATGCTGAAAACACCAAACCTCCCTCTCCCGGTGCAGTAGACGAGGTGTCTGTGCCCCCCTCCCACAGTCACAGGTTGAAGCCTAATCCCCAATGTGACGCCTCAGGCGGTGGGGCCTCTAAGGAGGTGCTTCGACCCTGGGAGTCAGGCCCTCGTGAAGGGGTCAGTGCCCTTAAAAAGGAGCTTCCAGAAAGATTCCTGTTTCTTCCGCCCCGTGAGGAGACAGAGAGAAGACAGCCCTCTTTGAACCAGGAAGTAGGTTCCCACAGACCCTGCCTCGGCTGGCACCTTGATCTTGGACTTGAGGCCTCGAGAGCTTTGAGAAATAATTTTCTGTCGTTTATAACCCGCGGGGCCTTGGCAGACGGGTGAAGGCAGAGAAGGTGGAAACTTGGATCCGAGTGCCAGTGGCCGAGCACTGCGCCCAAGTCTGAGAATCTGGGTGACCCCCTGCATCTCGGGGGACTTCGTTGTGTACAGATGGCTTCCACAGGTCTCTCTCTCTCTCTCTCTCTCTCTCTCTCTCTCTCTCTGCATCTCCATCTCCTCATCTTTAAATTGGGTTGGGAGTGTTGGGTTCAATCCTCATTGAAATGTTGACCTATGTTCCTAATGTTGTTCTTTTCTTTTTGTTCGTAAGGGATAAGGAAGGGGTGCGGGGTGGAGTTTGAGGTATTAGGGAGGCTGTTTTCCAGTCCCTGCAAACTCTAGGATAGGACTCCTGATCGCTACACATTCCTCTGTGTGTGTGTGTGTATATGTGTCTGTGTTTGTTTATTATTGAGAGCCTGAGCAGAGGAAGGGCAGAGAGAGGGGGACACAGACTCTGAAGCAGGCCCCAGGCTCTGAGCTGTCAGCACAGAGCCCCATGCGGGGCTCGAACTCACAAACCACGAGATCATGACTTGAGCTGAAGTCGGACGCTTAACCGACTGAGCCACCCAAGCGCCCCAATACTCCACATTCCTAAACGCGCAGGGACCCATGCAGATGGGGGAGCAGATTCAGGACTACTGGGTGGAACCACATAGAGACAGATTTCAGCGGGGGAGGGGGAGGGAAGAAGTAGAGCCACTCCCACAACAAAAGGAGCCACCACTGCACATAGAGAGCTCCCTGTTACCAGAGTGTGGAAGCCAGGACTGGGCCTCGTGTGGAGATGATTTATCCCCAGGTCGGATCTCAGGTTTGATGAGTTCCAAAGTGTTCACCATAGGGGAATATTCTTGATTCTAGGAAAGTCCAGCCAGGTCTTAGGTCCTGTCGTGAGGACATTTCTGCGCCAGATTTCAGGGGATGTGGGTCCTGGTCCTCCTGCTATTCGGCATCTGGGGGGACTAGAGTCGGGTCCTACATCCGTTCAGAGCCTCAGTTTCACAGTCTGTAAAACGAAGGGCCAGTTTTCACATGCCCGTCCACAGAGACACCTCTGTTGGACAAGAACTTCTCGCTGGTTGTGGAGAAGAGGAAAACCATGAAGCAATCGGGACCACTTCACACAGCTCACTCTATTCATCTTGAAGGACCTTATATTTGAGATTATGGGGTCCCGACTATTCTGGTGTTTAAATGTTCTTTCCTTATGAACTGTGGGTAACAGCGTACGTAAACGATGGAGGCAGTTTCATGGGTTTCCCCCCACCCGCCCCAGTGACCTTACTTGGCAGAATAAAAAGTTACCAAACAGATAGTAATTGGGGCTCTCAAGTTTTTGGAACGTCTACTAGTCCATGAAATTAAGAAATCTGGGAATCACTAGACTAGGTGCTTGCAAATGATCTTCAACACTGCTTTCCCCCTTTCCCTCCCTCCTTCCATCAACTCGTCCATCCACCTGCTCTGTTGAGGACCTACCGCGCCCCCAGACAGTACCAGAGAAAGCCGTTTTCCCCTCGAAGCTCACACGGACCCGGAGAAGGCCCCGTCAAGACACAAACAAAGGGATGTGCAGGTTCCTTCACGGTGTCCTATTGGAAAAATGCTGAACTAGAGGTCCTTCCGTGTGTCTTTTGTGAGCTCCTCTCATTATCCCCGTAGAACAAGTTCCAAAAGTGGAATTTCAGGGTCAGAGCGTATGCCCAGCTTTACATGCTGAACCCTTTTGCCAAATTGCCCCAACGTCAGTTCTCATGGACTTTGTACGAGCTGCTCACTTCTCTGCACCCTCAGGCTGAACATCCCCGGTGTGCCTAATCCTCAGTAGTTTGATGTGCAAGTGATACGGCTCATTCCTGTTTTAAGTGACAGGGTTTTGTGAGCAAGATGAGCATATTTTCACACGTTTATTACTCTTTTGTACTTTTCTGTGAAGCCCTTGATCGTATCCTTTGTCCATTTTAAATTGGGAACCTTGTGTCTTTTTATTGATTTATAAATGTAGTTTACATGTTAAGGATAGCAAACGCCTTTGAAATACATAATGCGATTTATTTTCTCACTTCAGAAGTTTTTTGTAAGCTTACTTAGGATGTCTTTTACTATATGGAAATTCAACTGTTTTCTGCTTTTCCTTGATTTATGGCTTTGTGTAGTTAGAAAGACTTCCTTCAGGAAATTGTAAAAACATTGTCCTCAATTCTCTTCTAATTTCCTTTGAAATATTTTGTTTAAATATTTGATCCATCTGGAATTTATTCTGCTAGTATTTGCCTCTATTCCTAACTTTTATTGCTGGCTTTTGATGAATCAGTTTTAGATGTTATCTGTTGATTTTTTGACATGGTAGATGAGACTCTTTAATTCATTTACACTTTCTTTTTCCTGATGCCCCTCCCCGCCACTGGCCACCGCCACAGGCTCAATTTGGTCCAGTCTCAGTGTTGGGTTGTGTTCCTACTCAGTGTTTTCATCATCATGACCACGTGAGTATTGTGAACCGCTGAGCCAAAGACATCCTATAATTAAATTTCCTTTATTTTACAGCTCTTTGTTTTTCCTAGAGTTCATAATAGACTCATCTTTTTTCATTTGCTTATTTTTTTAGCAGCTAAGATTTTATATGCCCACCAACGCAATAAAATGGCTTTCGTTATAATTTTCAATATCCTCAAACCTGCTGGATTATATATGAAAGTGTTTGTTTTTTTCCCTAGAGACACTTTTTCCTCTAGCAGCGACCAGAAAACATTCTGGAAAGTCAGATAGTGAATACTACAGGCTTTCGTGGGCTGCCTATGACTTCTGTTACATATTCTTGTTATTTTGGATTTTGCTTTCTATTTTGTTGGATTTTTTCTTAAAATTTTTAAAAATGTTTATTTAGTTTTAAGAGAGACAGAGAGTGCGAGAAGGAGAGGGAGACACAGAATCTGAAGCAGGCTCCAGGCTCTAAACCGTCAGCACGGAGCCTGACGCAGGGCTCAGAGAAGGAGCCATGAGATCACGACCTGAGCCGAAGTCAGATGCTTAACTGACTGAGCCACCCAGGCGCCCCTTGTGTTTTTTTACCAAGTATTTTGAGATTCATTCATTCATGTTGTTGCTCGAGCCAGCAATTTTTAGTGTTGAGTTAGCATTTCATTCCCTCAACATACCACAATTTCTGCCTTTTTATTGTACTTTCTGGGAGATTTCCATGACCTTATCTTTCAATATTTAAACTCTTCTAAAATTCTTTTCAGTTCTCATATTTTAAATGTTTATCAAGAAATAAGATTTCTTGCTCTCTGTTTCTTAGAACTTCCTTTATTTTATCGGATGCAATGTGTTCTCTTCTCTAAAGGAATCCTCCCACGCCCCGCCCCCCGCCATGCTCTGTTTTATCTTCTCCCTTCAAGTTCTCTCCCCCACTATGTATTGGGTTCTCTTTCAGGTTGGGGTCTTCTTCAACTGTCCAGTGATCCTTGGCTGCCTTTTCCTTTCTGAGAATGGGGTGCTAAATGGGTGGGATCTGTAGCCGGGGCTTACCGGAGGCTGGGGTGGGCTCACTCCTCCGTGCGGTGCAGGTCTTTCTTTCTTTGACAAACAAGGATCCTCCACTCTCTCCTCTCTGTGAATGCGGGGGAGGAACAGAGGTGGGGGTTGGGGTTATAAGTCTAGTTCTGAGTGACTTCAAAGTGATGCCAGGTCAAAAGCACCTCTAGCTTTGGGCTACAGTGGAGAGGAAGCTGCAGATTTCTGACTTCTGCTTAAGCATCTGTGTTTTGTTTCTTTCTTTCTGGAGAGAGAACACACACATAAACAAGGGTGTGGCAGAGAAAGAGAGAGAGAAAGGGAGAGACCCCCAGGCAGGCTCCCCAATGTCACTGTCAGCACAGAGCCCAGCTCTGGGCTCGTGGGATCACGACCTGAGCCAAAATCAAGAGTCGGACGCTTAACCAACTGAGCCACCCAGACATCCCAGCATCTATTTTTAATTCAGCCCTTTCCCACCTTCTTCAACGCCTGGTGAAATCAAGTTAGAAGATTCTCTGTGTTGTCTAGAAAAGATCTCTCTAGTGGCCTGCAGGTGCCAGCCAGGGAGAGCTCCGTGACTACCTTGGGTGGGTTCTGCATGGGCTGTCTGGGAGTCTCACTGCTTCTTGCATGGGTTTAAAAAAAAAAAAAAAAGATTTCTGTATTTTCAACCAGAGGCTCTATCTTAACCTTGTGAGAAACCTGGTCCCTCCTATCCCTGTGCCTTTCCTGAGGTTCTGGGCGGGCGGACTGGCTTTCTACTTTCTCGTGGCCCCCCGTTGGGCCCTCACCATCCGTAGCAGATGTGGGCTTGCTTAGCGATTGTGTAGGTGGGTCGCTGTTTGATTGCCACCTCTGTGCCTTGCCTTGTGAGGTGCCCAGAGGTGCAGGGAGTCTTAGGTGAGATTTATCCCAGCTGCAAAGGGCTGAGGCTGGCAGAGAAGTTCCCTTGAGGGCGCCTGGACCAGGAAGCAAATTGAGAATTGGCACCATGAAGGGAAACAAAGCAGAACAATAATTATTGTACTAAGAAGATAATGTAAAAAAAAAAAAAAAAGGTGCCAATTCTCACATACCAAAAGAAAGGCATTCATAAAATTCAATTTTCATTCCTAATATAAACTCTTACTGAAATAGGACTAGAGGGACATTTCCAAAATATAAGAGATTATCAGAAACCTATAGGAAACATCATAAAACCAAGTGAAAAGCTGGCGTCAGTAAAATAACAAAGATGCCTGCTGTCTCCCTTCTGACGAATGTGATCAGAAAAGAAAATGAACCGAGATGCATAAATATTTAAAAGAAGAGGCAACCTAATTATTTGCATAAGATATTTTTTTTTACCATTTATTTTTTATTGGGAAACAGAGAGAGACAAATCATGAGCAGGGGAGGCGCAGAGAGAGGGGGAGACACAGAACCGGAAACAGGCTCCAGGCTCTGAGCCGTCAGCACAGAGCCCGATGCAGGGCTCAAACCCACGAGCAGTGAGATCATGACCTGAGCCGAGGTCGGATGCTCAACCGACTGAGCCACCCAGGCGCCCCAAGATATTCTTATCTACCCCCAAATCATGAGATTCAATCAGAACTACCACGAACTATGTATGAATTGATAGGATAGCTAGTCAGAATATAAATTTACAAAAATCAATGGCTTTCAGTAAACCAGCAAGGACAATTTAGACATAAATGTGATTGAAAAGATTCTACTCACAATAGCCACAAAACCTACAAAATACCTTGAAATAATCCTAATGAGAAACATGTGCGGTCCACAAGAACAAACTATAAAACTTCACTGAAGATTGTAAAAGACTCTAAAAATCATCATCTTCATCATCATCATCATTTAAAAACAAAAACAAAAGAAAGAAAAACTGATTTCCCACATATCTTTTTCTCTAATTATTGCATTTAAAGCTATAAATCTCTGTAATCACTATTTCTAGATGCATCTCAGAAGCTTTGATCAGCCTTTAGTTAAATTATTTTCTAATTGTGAAGCGCCTGGGTGGCTCAGTCAGTTAAGCAGCTGACTTCAGCTCAGGTCATGATCTCATGGTTCGTGAGTTCAGATCCCACATTGGGTTCAGCTTGGAGCCTGGAGCCTGCTTCAGATTCTGTGTGCCCCTGTCTCTCTGCCCCTACCCTGCTTGAGCTCTGTCTCTCTGTCAAAAAATAAACATTAAAAACATTTTTTTAAATGTTCTAATTGTTACTTTGATTCCTTCTTTGACCTATGGACTAGTTAGCAATGTATTGCTTAATTTCCAAACATTCGGAGGTTTTCTCGTTATCTTTTTGTATAGACTTTTAATTGCATTTCACTCCAGTAGAGAGTATATTCTGGATAATTTTAGCCCTTTGAAAATTTCTGTTATTTGCTTTATGGCCCATCATATAGTCTATTTTGGTAAATGTTGCACAAGCATTTAAAAAAATATTTATTCTGAAGTTCGTGAATGTATTTCCTATGTATACATTTGCTAGATCCTGCTGGCTAATCATATTGTTTAAATAGTCCATACTTCCTCACTCATGCTCTGTTTCTGTCTCAATAATAAAATTTTAAACTAAAAAATAAAAAAAAAATAGTCCATACTTTGCCACTTACTATTTGCTAGCTTGTTTGCTCACGTACTGAGAAATGTATTAAACTCTATAACTGAGTTTGAATGTTTCCATTTCTTTGTAAACATTCTGTTATTTTTGTTTTGTTGAGGGTTTTCTTGTTTTTTTTTTCTTTTTTCTTTTTTCTTTTTTTTTTTATTTATTATTGAGAGACAGAGAGAGACAGCACGAGCAGGGGAGGGTCAGAGAGAGAGGGAGACACAGTATTGTTGTTTTAAAGATGTGAAGCTTTCAAACTGGGAGCATATGAATTTTGGAAAATCCCTTCTTCTCTTTCTGTGTTTAATAATACTTCTTGCCTGGAAATCTACTTTGACGCTAACACACCCTCCCCAGCTTTCTGCTAATAGTTTCATGCAACATCTTGTCATTGTTTCACTTCACCCTGGGTGCTCTCTATCCCGTGAGTCCTAACTCAGCAACTGATCGTTGGGTCTTGTATCTGCCGTCCAATTTGGCAATTTAAAATTGTAATGGGACTAGCTTTCCATTTATAATGAATCCAATTACCGACATGGTTGTAGGTTTAATCCTTCCCTCTTGTGATCTTGATTTATGATCTGTGATTTTTATTTGAACCATCTTATTCTGTGTTTTTGAATTCCTCCCTTCCCGCCTTTCTTGATTTATCAGCTATTTTTCTCTTTTTCGTTTCTGTTAGCGTCTTAGTTAGAGGTCTGGTCTTTTTCCACTAGGGGAGCTTCATCGCAGCCCGGCACTGGTGCAGCCTACCTGAGGATCCCACTTTGACTTCTTGGTCAAGGTGGGAACTATCAAGGCAAGGACCTTACAACACTTAATTTCACCTGTTCCTTGTGTTCTTTGTGCTGCCGTTGTCATGCGTTGGTACTCATCCATCTAGTCTGAGCTCAGGATACGTCAGCACAGTGGCCGGTTCACGTAACCCATATTGTTTGATACTCACCTACATGTTTATCTTTGGGGGGGGGTTCTATTCATTCCTTCCTGCAGTTCTGTCCTTCCTTCTATTATTTTCTTTCTCCCTGAGGGATTTCTTTTTAGTTTCTTTTGGTACTGGCTTGCTGGTAATGGTTCTGGTTTTACTCATATGAAAATGTTTGTGTCACCTCTAAGTTTATTTTATTTTATTTTTTAATATTTATGTATTTTTGAGAGAGAGAGAGTGAGAGTGGGGCGGAAAAAGATGGGGACAGAGGATATGAAGCGGTCTCTGCACTGACAGCAGAGAGCCCAACGAGAGCCTCAAACTCACGAACCCTGAGACCATGACCTGAGCGGAAGTCGAATGTTCAGCCGACTGAGCCACCAGGAGTCCCTCACGTCTGATTTTAAAGGACATATTTGGTAGGTATAGCATTCAAAGTTGGCAACTTTTTCTTTCCGCTCCTTAAATGTTATTCTATTGTCCTCCAGTTTCTATAGATTCTAGTAAACATCAGTTGTCAGTTTTTCTGTTACTTTTTTAAGGTAATGCTTCCCTTCACCTCTGACTTTTATGGGTTTGTCCTTGGTTTTCAGCTGTTTATGATAAGCCTTCGTGTGGTTTACTTTGTATTTACCCTGCTTGGATTTTGCTGTGCTTTGTATAACTGGATATAAAGGAGTCAATGGTGTTTGTAAAATTCTCAGGTGTTATTCCTCAAATCCTGGTTGTGCTTTAATTCTCTCTCTTCCCCTTGGCACTCCAATCACATGCGTGTTAGGACTTTGGAAGGTGCCTCACGGACTGATGCTTCTTCCTGCTCTGTACCTCCTACCCCTATATTTTTTTCTCTGCATACTTTAATGTGGGTATTTTCCATTGAGTTCCTTTGAATTCACTGATCCAGTCATGTTCTGTGTCCAGGCTGCTTCTATCCATTCAAGTTCTTCAATTCTGAATTTTCTTTTAATTCTAGATGAGTCATTAGATTTTTGAAAATATTTTAATGCTTTACTGGAATTCTCTATCTTTTATCCATTTAGTACATCTTTCTCTCCATTTATTTTTTTTAAGTTTATTTACTTATTTTTAAGGGGGGGGGGCAAAGAGAGAGGGAGAGAGAGAATCCCAAATAGGTTCTGCACTGTCAGTGCAGAGCCCAACACAGGGCTCGAACCCACGATACCGTGAGATCATGAACTGAGCTGAAATCAAGAGTCAGATGCTTAACTGACTGAGCCCCCCAGGGGCCCATCTCTCCACTTATTTCAGTGTATTGATGATGGCTGTTTTTATGCACCGGCTGCTAACTGCAACATCCGGATGATCAATGGGTCTCCTATTTCTGGGGACCTTTCCCTTGCTCTTTGTGTCTCTACCACTTTTTAAATTGTCACCGCCAGACACTGTGTATGAAAGGACTGTAGAGACTCTATAAATTATGTCTTTCAGTAGCAAAGGTTTCTTCTTTTTTCTGTTAGGAAAATAGGAGAGTCGATCATCTCAAACTAGGTAGAGCTATGCATCGGATGAATTGATAGAGTAACAGTATTCAGCCCACTTCTGGTTCGTCTCTGTTCCTCAGCTATGACCCTTTCAGGTTTTAGGTTAAGAACCTGAAGGATACCTGTCTCCCCTGCTCTTGGGTGTTTTGTGCTTAGCTCTTTCATCTCCCAGTCCACCCAGGTCCAAAATATAACCTATGTCTTGAGAACGAAACCAGTCCGTCATTCTTACAGGGCCCTCCTCTAGCATGATTTGGTTTCTTGACCACCTAAGCCAGGAGTTTTCACTCTGTCTCACCTTTGCTTCCCATAAAGCAGAGCCCCGGAACCCAGACTACCACGAAAATACATTGTGATATCTCTTTACCTCACCAGAGTCCCTGTTCTTGTGCCAAGCCAGATTCTCATCCCATGCTCAAAACTGACCATTTCAATCCTCTTCAAACTCTGACAGCTTTTCTTCCTCCTTTTCAATCCTTACGTATTCCTTCTCTTCTCTCCTGATTGTACTGGCTCAATCTATCTATACAATGTTGAGTGGAAATAACAAGAGTAAATATTGTCTTATTGCTGATTTTGGAGGAAAAGCATCTGGTCATTCATTAGTATAATATTAGCTACAGGCTATCTATCTATCTATCTATCTATCTATCTATCTATCTACTTTTCTCTCCTTTATCAGGCAGAAGAAGTTCCCATCTACTGTTTATTGATTGAAATGTTTACAAATCATGAAGGGGTATTGAATTCTGTCAAGTTCTGTTAACAAAATAACCTGGAAACAGGTGAATTATACGGATTGATCTGGAATGTTAAAACAAATTCACATTCCTGGAAAGAACCTTACTTGGTCATGATGAATCATCACCTTTATGTGTTGATGAATTACACCTACTAATCTTTTTTTCCCTTTGAATAGATTTTATTCTTGAAGGTTTAGCTTTATAGAAAAATTGAAAAGGTAGGACAGAGTTCCTATGCCCCTCACTCAGTCTCCTCTCTTGTCATATCTCCCCTCACTACGATACATTAATTACAGTTAATGAGCCAATATCAGTAACATATTATTAACAAAGGAGCCTACAGTTTACACAGAGTTTAACTGATCATCTTTTCTCCACCACTGAATTTGAATCGTTATTGTCTAAAATAAGCAGTTAATGGCATAAATTTCTACGTTCTGCTTTAGCTGCATTCCACACATTTGCAGAGGTAGGATTGACATTATTATTCAGTCCAAAACAGTTCCTAAGTGTTTCTTTGGCCAAGGAGTTGCTTAAAGACATGTTGTTCAATTTCTAATGATTTGAGGATTTTCTAGGTACCTTATCGTTAATATCCAACTTAATCTCATTGGTCACAGAGAACAGACTTCATAAGATTGAAAATGTTTGAGGCTCATTTTATGGACTGTCATATGGTCTATCTTGGTGAATGTTTCATATGAACTTGGAAAGAATACACAGAGCAGTTGCTTGGTGTAGTCTTCTACAAATGAGAATTAGATCAAAGTAGAGTTGACCCTTGAGCAATGAGGAGGGTTGGGGGCACTAACTCCTGTGCGGGCAAAAATCTGCATAGAACTTTTGACTCTCCCAAAATGTAATTACTAGTAGCCTACGGTTCACCAGAAACCTGATGACAAAAAGCTGGTTAACCCATATATTTTATTATATGTACTATATACTGTCTCCTTACAATAAAATAAGTTAGGAAAAAGGAAATGTCAAAAGAAAATCATAAGGAGGGGGCGCCTGGGTGGTTCAGTTGTTTGAGCCTCCAACTTCGATTCACGTCATGATCTCATGGTTCACGAGTTCGAGCCCCACATCTGAACTGTGCTGACAGCACAGAGCCTGGAGCCTGCTTCAGATTCTGTGTCTCCCTCTCTCTCTGCCCCTCCCCTGCTCATGTTGTGTCTCTCTCTCTCAAAAATAAATAAACGTCAAAAAAAAAAAAAAGAAAATCATAAGGATTCTTGCTCTTTTAACCAGTCTGATAACCTCTGCTTTTTAAATGGAATGTTTAATTCATTTGCATTTAACATAATTACTGAGATTGTTGAATGTAGGCCTATCAATTTTGCTATTTATTTTCCATATGTCCCATGCATCTTTTTGTTCCTCTGTCCCTTTTTTTCCTGTGTTATTTTCTATTAACTAAACACTTAAAAAACAACCTTTTCTCTATTGACCTTTCAGCTAAACCTTTTTGTGCTATCTTGTAGTATTTGTTCTAGGGATTTCAGTATGTATCCAGAGTTGATCAGAGATATTTTATCACTTCACATCAGAGGTAAGAACTTTGTAACAACCTCCTGTTTCTTTGTATGACATTTTTCGTATACATTACAACTATATACATTATAAACTCCATAACGCGGTATTATAATTTTTACTTCAATTATATCTTCTAGATTAAATTAAGAGAATTGACCTTTTTTTCAGTAACTACTTCCACATTTACCATTTTTAGACTTCCTTCCTTCCTTCCTACATCTGACTTTCCTTCAGCTGTTAATTTCCCTGCAGCCTAAAGAACTTCTTGGAGTATTTCTCACAGAGCAAGTCTGCTGGCGAGGCGTTCTCTCGGCTCTCACTTATTCGAAGTGTCTCTTTTGAATAATACTTTTTTCTGGGTTCACTTTTTCCTCTTAGCACGTTAGAGATGTCAGTCCGTTATGTTCTGGCCGCCATTGTCTCTGATGATGCGTCATTCGCTGTCCTGGGCACGCCTCTGTGGGGAAGGTGTCTTTTCTTGCTTTGTATTCACTGGCTGCTTTCAAGATTTCCTCTTTCTCTTTGGTCTTTGGACTATGATGTGCCGGAGTATAACTTCCTTCTGTTTTTATTTTCCTTGGGATTCAGTGAGCTTACCGGGTATGTAAATTATGTTTTTCATCTCATTTGGGATATTTTCAGCCAGTAGTTGCTCCAAATAACTTTTTCTGCTCCAGCATCAACTTCCTTTCCTCCTGAGACTTTAATTACACCCGTTAGGCCACACGACAATGTCCCACGGATTTCCGAGGCCCTGTGTCATTTACTTCCTATTCTTTCCCCCTTCGGAAGGAATAATTTGGTTTATCAGATTCAAGTTTGCTGGCCCCTCTTCCAGCTCCGATCTGTCGTTATGTGAAGGATCCATTTCACGTATTTTTTCAATTTTAGGATTTCTGTTTCCTTCTTCTTTAGAGACTCGGATTCTCTGCTCTAGTTTTCTGCTTATTCATTATGAGCATTTTTCCTTGACGTTCTTGAGCCTATTTTTTTTTATAACTGCTTCAAACTCCTTATGCTGATGCTAACATCTTCGTCATATAAATGTCGGCTTCTAGTAATTATTTTTCCCTGAACTCTGGGTCATATTTTCCTGTTTCTTCATACATGTCTTGTCATTGTCTTTAATCGTGTACCAGACACTGCGGCTGATAGGTCCAGCCCGTGTCGAGTCCGCTGACTTCCCAGGAAGAGTGTCGATGTTTGCTCCAGCCGGCAGGGAACTTGGCTGAACCAAAACTCCGAACGGTTTCCTCTCCAAGGGGCAGCCACTGAAATCTTTCATTACTTCGGTCAGACTTCTGTTCTTGCTTTTCCCCAGTGACCTTGGACTCTCTGGGGGCTGCCCAGGATTTGGCAGAGTGTATCCCCAGTTGGTTGGTTCCTCCTTTTCTGGCTTCATTCTTTCTGGGATTCACCGTCGTTTTCCGTTTGCCTTTGCTGCCACGCATTCTATCATATGACCCCTCAAGCCAGTGAAACTAGATTCAGCCACCCCGCACCGCACAGACCATGGGGTGCTCTCCAGTGAAAAACAAACACGCTATTGATTGAGTGAGTGAATGAGTGAGTACATGAGCGGTGGGCGGGGGGGGGGGGCGGGCAGAGAAAGTGGGAGAATCCTAAGCAGGCTCCACACTTAGCGCAGAACTCAACATGGGGCTCGAACTGACGACCCTGGGATCATGATCTGAGCAGAAATCAAGAGTCGGACACTCAACTTACTGAGCCACCCAAGTGCCCCAAAACAAACTTGAGTTTTAAACATGTTTCCTGGGGTGCCTGGGTGGCTCAGTAGGTTAAGCCTCCGACTTTGGTTCAGGTCATGATCTCACAATTCGTGGGGTCAAGCCCCACATCGGGCTCTGTGCTGACAGCTAGCTCAGAGCCTGGAGCCTGCTTCAGATTCTGTGTCTCCCTCTCTCTCTGCCCCTCTCCGCTCATGCTCTGTCTCTCTCTGTCTCAAAAATAAATAAAACATTAAAAAAAAATAAACATGTTTCTTTTCTCTTGATGCTCAGTGTCTCTAATTTCTGACTTTTGCTCACTCTTTAGTACTTCAGAATAGTTGTGTTTTTATATTTGTTCAGAATGTATAATTACTATCTGAAGGACGTTTTAATTCAATGAAAGCAATTTCATTATTACTGGACTTGGATACAGTTCACACAGTTTTAATAGCTGTAGTTTTCTAATGTATTTTAAATTTCTTTTTAATGTTTATTTATTTTTGAGAGAGAGAGAGAGACTGAGGACAACCAGGGGAGGGGGGATGGACAGTGAGAGGGAGACACAGAATTTGAAACAGGCTCCAGGCTCTGAGCTGTCAGCACAGAGCCGATGCGGGGCTTGAACTCATGATCCGCGAGATCATGACCTGAGCTGCAGTCGGACGCTCAACCAGCTGAGCCACCCAGATGCCCTGTCATGTATTTTAATAAGTATCACACAGATTCCCCTTCTTTTCAAAACCTTACTGACTATTGATGATTCATTCCTCCAAATGAACTTTAGACTTCTTCGGTCATGCTTCTAAGAAGAAAAAAAAATCCCTGAGGGATACTGAATGGAATTTCCTTACATTTGTAGATTTATATGGACTCTTATTGCTTAATATTCTTATGATATCGGTATCTTCTTCCTATCACTGTATACGTCTCCATTAGTTCAGGTTCAATTTCATGTGGCTCACTAACATTTTGTAGTTCTCTTCATCTAGATGCTACGCACTTGAACAATTCATCACAAACTATTTGGTAATTTAAAAAAAAGTTTTCGTAAGACTTTGAGCACAGTTTTTCTTCTTCTTTTCCAAGTACTAGAAGCCAGATTGACCATATTTACCTGCTGTGGCTGTTATCAGTTGGGCCCCAGTTATGGAGGCAGAGGGTACACTGTTTTACCACAGAGAGAATTGTTTAATTGGGTACAGGAGCACTAAAAGGAGAGGACACAGACTCCGAGGAAACAGAGATTGTAGCTTTGGGAAGCAACTAGTGCCCCAGGGCTAGGGGAGGAGGGGAAGAGATGTTTTAGGAGGAGGTGTTTCTCGGGGCTGGGACTCCGACCTCTCTGGAACTTGCTTCCTGGCCAGTGCTAGCGTCTGTAGAGCTCAAAGAAGTTCCGCAGGGCTCTCGCTTAGACTATGGGGTGAAGGTGCTATGGGCTGCAAGTTACTCCTAAGGATTTTAGAGGAGAGTCTCATGTAGGTGAGACCCTGACCCTTAAGGAAGGGGCGCGTCTCAGCTGCTGCTAGCACTCCAAGGGGAGGCGGGGGGGCTTGTTCTGGGACGGCTGAAGGACGCTGGATACAGGATCCAGTGTCCTGCAGAGCCAGCTGCCACTGCCAAGGTCAACGGCCATTGCTGGGGTTATACTGACAGGAATGGAGGCCAGGAAGACGGGAGGGATGCAAGTCCTTCTCCCCTTCTCCTGCCTCTGCTCTTCTGCTCGTCGCCCTCCAACGGCAGCCAGCCAGCGGGCAAGGGAGAAGAGCAATGTTCAGCTTGAGCCCAGCATCCTGGAGCGGAGCACAGAAAATGGGCGTGGAGGTGTCTCAGCGGGGGAGATGGCATCAGAGCATTCATGGTGTCCGGCCCCGGGGTGACAATCCTAGTGTCCATCTGTGGGTGATAATCATTACTCCGCAAGTTGAATCACACTCTCATCTGACTCTCCTGTGACCTAGAGGCTAAATTGTAAAATCAACGATCATCAGCGATCCTTTAATGAAACCCTACGGGGAAAGGACAACATGGTGAAAAGGAAATTAGCACTACGTGCAAATATAAACACACAAGCACATGCAATAAGCAAGGAGAAAATTCACATGCGTGCAATAGTCCTTGCCTCCCTCACTGGCCACCGGGTCAGCGCTTCTTCAACTGCCCGTGCCACGTTCTGTATTCTGTAGATGGTTGTGGAGGTCCAGATCTTCATCCTGCAACACTCTGATTTTTTTTATTTTTATGTTTATTTATTTTTGAGAGAGAGAGAGAGAGAGAGAGAGCAAGACAGAGTGTGAGCAGGGGAGAGGCAGAGAGAGATGGAGACACAGCATCTGAAGCAGGCTCCAGGCCCTGAGCTGTCAGCAGAGGGCTCAAACCCACAGACCGACACTTAACCGACTGAGTCGCCCAGGCGCCCCTGCAGCAGTCTGGTTTTTCAGTGGTCCTGCCTTTTTGTTTGTGTTGCTCTACATTGACTCTTATTATTGGACGTGGAGGAGTTAGGAGGTGGACCCAGGAAGGCCTCAGGGTCTCAGACATAGTCCATCCAATGCAGAATAGTGGATGCGATACCCAGGATCAATCACACCGGGCAGTAGAGTGACCCTCCTCTTGCGCCTGTTCGTTCAATGGCAGGAGGAACCCAGAGTTTCCAGTCTCATCAACTAACTGAAGGGGCCCCTTGCTGTGTGGAAGCACTTCCCCCGGGAACAGAGATCTCCAAATCAGCAGAGTTCAAAGTCATGGGGATAAGAAAGAGAAATTCTGCAATTCATTAGGTGGAATAGATTATGAATATGCTGAGTGAGAGTCTATCCTTCACCCTAAGGCGGAGCCTCCGCCTCCCAGGGTGTCATCTCTAAAGTGCAATGACAATGGAGTCCCCTGAAGGCTGTTCCACTTCCCAGTGAGGCTCCCAGCTTCCGCCCCACGGAGTACGTGGTGAGGCTACTGATTTCCATGGACTCCTGTCCACTGTCACTCTTGCGCTATGCAATGAATATCTTGGTCAGGAGCAACATTGGGTAGAAAATCGTGGCAGATATGGCAGAAATCTATAAATATGCAGAATCTTGGTTTAATTAAAAAATAGTGAGATAATTGCATTGGGAGACAGGTGACTGTGTGCGTGTGTATGAAGAGGCAGCTTGGGTTGATGATAAAAAAAAGATAAATCTTGGGGCGCCTGGGTGGCTCAGTCGGTTAAGTGTCCGACTTACACTCAAGTCATGATCTCACGGTTCATGGGTTCTAGCCCCGTGTCAGGCTCTGTGCTGACAGCTAAGAGCCTGGAGCCTGCTTCAGATTCTGTGTCTCCCTCTCTCTCTGCCCATCCCTTGTTCGTGCTTTCTTTCTCTCTCAATCTCTCAAAAATAAATAAAACATTTAAAAAATTTAAAAAAAAGATAATCTTCATCTCCCATCATTGTAAGTCAAGGATGATGCCTGCAGTGAAGAAATCAAGCACGAACTCTAGCAGGTTATTTAGAAATACAGAGATGAAACAAGGAACAACTCACAGAGGGCAGTGGCAAGTGGCTGAGCTTACTAAGGGGCATCTGAAGAGGTAAGCGGAATCGGAGAATGCTGGGTTTTGTTATGTCCTAAAGAACCACTGGACATTAAAAAAAAAGCGATGTATTACTTTGACTAAAATTAGAGTTTTTTGAATATTAAAAGGGATCTTACTCTTAAGGTTGAGTCTGGAGAGTTGCAATTTCCAAGATTCCTGCAGCCAAAGGAGCAGGATGGAGTTTCAGGAAACAGCGCCTCTTCCGGGAACGCTTTACTGCCCTCTGCTGGCAGCCCGAAGTAATAGCTCTACAGCCCGCCAGCCGCAGCCCAACCTTCCGGAAGCTACCTGGATGGGGGGTGGGGGGGGGCACTCCGAAGGGGCCCTTTTTCCTTCAGGGCATCTGGTATAGGCCCTTGTGCCAGGATGGCCAGAGCAGCCGCCTGTCCTCAGTTAGGCACCGTTAGCCCAAATTTGGGGAAGAACCTCTTGGCCCTACACAGTCCCCCAGATGTTTGGCGTCTGTAGGGCTCTGGGTCGCTTTCAGGAACTTTCTCCAACTTGGCCTCATCTATGATGTGTTTAGAAATTCCTCAAACTCCCGTAGTGTGCACAGGACTCTCTTCCTTATCCGAATGCTCCTGCAATCCCCACTTCCTGCCCCACCCCCCAACCCTTGTCTACTTTCTAGGTGACTTCCATTTGGAGGGGGTTGGCTTGGCATTCAGGGAAGTCAGACCTCCATAAGCACGTTTTGCTTGGGTCTGCACTGTTCTAGCTCCCACACCCGGCCTCCACTTCTTCACTCTGGTCTCATCTTTGCTGTGGGGGGCGGGGAGTGGCCCCGCTAGAGAGGGACTGAGTTCTTCCTGCTAAACTCAGCATTGCCAAGGTCATACGCACAGCCCCTCCAGCGATGCTTGCACTCAAGGGGCGTGAATCTTAGCAGCAGTGGGGAGCAGCCCACGGGGGTCGCTGGGCTCTCCTGTATGCTGGGAATCTGAACCCTTATGGCAGCCCCCACCACCCCCCTCCTGCTGAGAACACGTCTAACGGGGTCCATGCACCCACCTGCTGGCCCACAGTGCTTCCAGCCGAGAGGAATGGCGACTTTGGCCAGGGCTCGTCACTGGAGCAAGAAGGTGACATGCCTGGTCCGGGCTTAAGAGTGGCATGGGATCTGAGATTCAGGAAGGGAAGCCAAACTTTACGGACAAAGAGCCCCTCCCTTCCCGTCTAGCACCTCCATCCCTCTGCCCTTTCCCTACCCGCAGGTCCTCAGCTTATGTTTACACGCCCCCAGTGACAGGGAGCTCACTCTCTGATGACGCAAGCCCTGCAGTTTCTAGAAGGTTCTGACTCAAAGTGCATCTTTCTCCCATTCTTAATCTGCCTCATCCCATCTCCTCCATCTGGGTCTCGGTTCTAGCGAATGCTTCCTCTTCCCCAGACTGGCCTCTGAGTATTTGAGCAGAAGGAGCAGGTCCCCTGAGTGGGACCTTCTCTGTGAAAGTTTGATTCTTTAGGACTCTTTCAGTTGCAAGGGCTAGAGCCGAACTCTTACCAGCTTAGGTAAAATAAGATGGATTTGTGGGCACCTCCCCGGGGAGGACCGGGGTGCTGCTGGCTCCCAGAGGGCTAATGGTGCTTTCGGGGTGTGGTTGATTTCTGGGTGTCCCATTGCCCTGGCCCAGCTGCCTTTACTCCAGGGAGGGTGGAGCAGCGGTCCCCAGCGCTGCCAGGACTCCAAGAGGCCATCTCTTCTGACGGCCCAAGGGCACTGGCCAGGGTTAGCGACAGGTTCAGAGGGACTGAAATTGGAGGCTGTCCATGCACGGGTCAGAGGTGAAAGGTCAGAGACCTGGTCCACCGGAGGGGTGGGGCTGGGGCCCCAGAGGTCCACGGCCTTGAGCCTGGGGTGTCCACAAGACCCCAGGATGAGCCTGGCACCTTCCTGGAGAGTCGATATTCTTCAGTGGAGGTAATTTCAAGCACTATTTTTAGATTAAACAAAAATGGAAACATCGGGCAGCGGAACGCAGAATCTGTATGTGATTTTGAGTCAAAACCTGACTTCAAAGAAACCTCACATCGGTGTCAGCTGCTCTGGGCTGGTTGCCAGGCCCGCCAGGTGAACTTGCTCATTCTTGAGTTCGCAGGCATTTCAAGGGGCGGGGGAGTTACGACAGTGCTGGAAGAGAGGCCCTGGGTGCCACGGTCTGGGCGCTGGGCCTGGGTCCCCACGCAGCTGCAGGGCGGGCCAGCGGGGAGACGGGTCGCTTCCGAGACCGCTGCTCCTAATGGGCCCTGGCGATGCGCGCCTCTGCTCCCGCCGGCGACAGCTCATCCTTCTGCCCCCACCTGCCCCCCGGGTGCGCAGCCCCACTAGGAAGACATACTGGTTCTGGAACGTGGCCCCGAGAGCAGGAGCCTGAACCCAGGCCAGGCGAGGGGTCTGCAGGACCCAGCGGGCTTGCCAGCTCCTCAAGGCTTCTCCCTGAGCAGCGGGCATGTGGGCAGGGCGTCCCCTGAAATATTTAACCCTAGAAGCTCCCAGAACCAACTATTTGGAACCGACCTCAGCCTAGTGCCGGAACAAGGTCCTGGGGCCCCCACGGGACCAGGATCACCTCTCAAGGTTGTGGATCCTGGGGAGACGTGGGGGTCCCAGGGAAGAGGCCAGGGGTGCTGGGACAGTGGGGTGCACGCAGGCAGCATGGGACAGCAATTACTTACCAACCAACGTGGACACACTTGGATATCTTAACCACCGGACCAGCTGTCCTGGCTGAAAACAAACCTGAAACGGGGGTCAAGAGAGCAAGATGAAGACTCAAAGCCAGTCCGGGTTTACTGAGCACCTGTTTGCACCAGGAAGTGTGCGGAGAGCCTTCTAGCTCAGTGTCCACCAGAGCATGGGAGCCTGACGTGCCCACATCAGAGAGGACTAAAGGGCCGCAGAAGAGGGAGGAGCCAGACTCCTCTGGCGGGTGGAATCCCCCCTCACACCCTTCCCACCCCACCCTGCTAGGGCTTGCGCATTCTCTCAAGCCATCTGCTCCTGGAGGCCCCTTGGCCCTCTCCGTTCTAGCTCATCGGTTCTCCAAGCTCGGTTTTCATTGGAATCACTCCTTCTGGGGGGACATCCCAAACCATGTGGATACATACTCGTGGTGGGGGGGAGATTGAGGGGGAGGGTCGTTGGTCTGTACTTCAGTTTTGCCTGACAGATTCAGACCTTGCCTGAAAACAGGCCACGGCTCTATGAACTATAATGATTCCCCCATGTTGCAGGTGAGAAAGTGGGGCTCGGAGGGGTCCTGCGTCCAAGGTCACACAGATGGTACAGACCAGCGCCAGGCCAGGGCTGTCCGCCCCTGTGACCGCGTGCCTAGCCACCCCAGCGGCACCTGGACTTGGAGTTCTGTCATCCACTAAGATGTCATCTGCGTCCTGACAAAGCTGGGATGGCCCGGCGACTCTGGGGCAGAGCTGACCGAGGGCCCCAGTTCCAGCTTGGTGTTTAGTTTGTCCGTGACACACTCAGCTGCGACTCCTGGGCCCCCCAACCCCGTGCGGGCACCCACACAGAGCTACCTTCAGCGGCCTCGTGGGTGCCTGGCTGACAAGCCCAGGCATGGCCAGCCCGTCAGCCCCACTCAGCGACCGTGCTCCCCTGCTCCAGGACGAACGGTTCTGTCTTTGGCTTTAACCGACCTGCCCCGTGTCCTCGCCCTGGAAGCCCGTTCCCAGGACCTGGACGCCGCTCTGAAAGGGCCTCCGCGTGTGCAGCAAAGTTTTCTGCTCGGAGCTCAGTCTTCTGTCCCTTCCTGTGGGATTTCGTCTCCCACGGGCCCAGCTCCGGGCTGCCTTGCTCCTGGGAGTTTCGGGCTCCAGAAAGCAGCGTGTCTGTGCGTCTCTGCAAGTGTCCGCTCTGCATGCGGTAGCGTGGACACAGGCTTCCCAAAGATGGCTGCGTATCTCCTGTCCTCAGGTTCTTCTTGCCTGTGACCCCAACACCACTGCCATCCAGGGGTAGGGCCTGTGCCCCTCCCTCTGACCGACGCAGAACTTTTCGACCGCCTCACCCAGGGGAGGATGGCGGAAGATACTGCGTGCCTTTGGAGACTACAGAGCCTGCCCTGCTCTCTCTGGACACTCTTGGGGTCCGGCCACCATGCTGCGGAGAGGCCCAAACAAACACAGGCAGAGAGACCTCGTGGAGAGGACACTCCGGCGTCCACAGCACATAGCCAATGTCGGCCACCGGGTCTGTGAGAGAAGGAGCAGCCTCTGATCCCCCCACCTCTGCTCCGGGGCGCCCCCAGCCTCACGCCTCCCAGCCAAGGCCCCAGGCGTTAAGAAGCGAAACCGGCTGTGACCTGCACAGGTTTCTAACCCGGAGAAGCATGACTGAAACTGAATGGCTGTCTTAGGCAGACAGTTTGGGGTTCGTTAGCAACACAAACCATAGAAGCCGGAACATGTGGCTGGTGACAGAACAAACATATGACAAGTTGCCCCAGCCTGCTAAGGGGTGAGAGGCAACAAGACCAGAGGGTAGCTGGAAGCCAGTCCCTGTCCTCCGGGGCACCCCAAGGATCGCCAAGGCCTCCCAGGGGGGATGACGTCACAGAGTACCACAGGGTACCCTGAGCTGGAGCTGCTGCCAGACGGGGCAGAGACTCCTGCCTCTGGACCAGGGGCGTTTGGGCCTTGAGGTCCCTGGAGGTCCTTTCCCCACGGGCTGCAGAAACCTCTGTGCTGTGTGATCCGAGGCAGGGGGGTGGGGTGGGGTGGAGATCTGAAGGAGGCGGAGCTCAGACAAGAAACTTTGGGAGGAAATTTGAAATGGGTGATTGCATGCACACCTGAATTTCCGGAGTGAGACCTTGCCCAGTGCCGTGGGCCCTGTGTTGCCCCAAAGAAATTGCGTTAGAATATTTTGTCCCAAGCCAACATGACCTTGTGGTCTCAGAGACGCCCGGACCCTGACCCCAGGAGAGACCTCTGTTCGATTCACTTTGTAGCACTGGGACCTCCCAACAGGCCCTTTGCAGGGGGCTTGGAGATGCTGCCCCCTGGCCCTGATCCAGGAGGCTTCTGGGGACAGCCAGGTGCTCCTGGGCTGGCTTCAAGGAGGGACCTCCCCCGCAAGTCTCAGCGGGAGGGGAAGGCAGGACCGCAGCTGGGGCCTCGTCCGGCAGTTCTCACTATGACCACTAGATGGCAGACCTGGGCCACATGGGACTCCCAAACAGGCCACCCTAGACCCGCCTGAGACCAGGAACCTCATTTTCTTGGAGAGCTCTGGTGTCACCACGGCTGGGAGGAGGCCCCGGCCGTGTGTGCTGATCTGAGTTAACCAAAGGGCTGTCCTGTGCTTTAGGATGCCCTGCTCTCCAGTCCCCTCGGCCACACCCATCTTCCCCTTTAATCTGTAGCAGTTTTCCCGTCTGGCCTCAGGACCCCACACTCCCAGACCTTCATTCCAGTTTCTTTCCTGGGCTGTGTTTGAGCCACGGCTCTTGCCCACCCTGCAAGGTCAGCAGGAGGACCTGAGTGTCCTCAGCCCCACAATGTCCCTCAGCTGTAATGGTGACCCTGAGCAGCGGGAAGGACACGACTCCTCATCCCCATTTTGCAGATGATGAGTCGATGACCATGGAGGACAGCATTTGTCTCTGGTCACCCAGCAGAGCCTGGATGGAGACCCAGACCCAGCTTGCTTGCCTCGCCTACCCCACATGCCCACGCGGCCCTTGTCACCCCGCTTCGGTGGGCCACGGGGCCCTTTCCCCCTTGCTCTGCCCGACAGGGGGACTTCTGGTGCCTCATGTCCGAAAGATCCAGGTTTCCCAGGAACCCAGTGGCCAACACCTGGACCTGGTGTTTTGCTGGGCACAGTGGCACCTGGAATGGCCCAGACAGCTCTGATGGCCCGGGCTGGAGGGTGAGGCCCGGGAGGAAAAGGCGGCGGCCCAGAGGGAGATGATCTGGACCGCCTCTCACCACGCTTCAGTTCCTCAGCTGTGACATGTAGGCCAACTCACAGAACTGTGAAGCTGGAAGCAAAGCTGTATTTCAAGGAAACCAGCGACGGCAGCGACAGTGGTCGCCTTCACGGCATCCTTACTGGGTGCCAGGCTCTGAGCTAAGTCCCTTCCTTGCATGGTCTTGCTTAGTCCTCGCAAAAGCCCCGTAAGGTCGGTATTATTATTGTTTACTCTTTATTGAGGTAAACCATACAAAGGGCACCAGCCTTAAGTGTACGGCTCAGTGACTATTTACAACTCTGTAACCAGCACCATCGCGGAGGTCATTTCCAGCACTGTTATTTCCAGCACCTTTCAAGCCCCTCAGTCAATACCTCCCCAAACGTTAACACTATGGGCACCTGGCCAGCTCAGTTAGAAGAACACATGACTCTTGGTCTCAGGGTCATGAGTTTGACTCCAACGTAGGATGTAGAGATTACAAAAAAAAAAAAACCACTTTAAAAAAGTAACAGTTTAAAGTTGGGGTTATGTATGCCCATTTCACAGATGAGTAAACTGGGTCACAGGGAGGGGCTGTGCATAGCTGCTAATGGGTACGACCAAGATTAGTCTATCTCTTACCGAAGCATATGGTGACCCAGATAAGCTAGAAGGCAGTTATTTCTTCTTCCTCTTCCACCCCCTCTCACCGTCCTCCCGTTCCTCCTCCTCCGCATTTTCCTCCACCACTTCCCCTCCCAGCCTAAGGGCTACCTCCTGTCATTTCATAAATCTACCACCAGATGGAGCCAAAGGACTAGCTGCAGAATTGAGGCTGGCCTCTAAGGAGAGAGGGGGGGTGGAGGGGGTGGGTATCAGGGTTTCTGGGCTTTAGCAGGGAGTGAGGAGGGAGTGGCTGGTGGTAGTCCTGGGCCCTGGCCAGCAGACATGGCAGAGGTGACCCCAACCCGGCCCCAGTCCACTGACACCCAAACAGACAAAAGGATAGAAATGCAGGTTGGGGCTCAGACTGAGGTGAACGCTGGGTTGGGAGCAAAGAAACCCGGGTTCTAGTGCTACGCCCCGTTACAGGCTCTGAGCCACCTACCTGCCCTATCGCAGTGGGTGGTCTCCTCTGCCTGAATTTGTTCTCCCTTCTCTTGGCATACTCTTCCGGCCATTCAGCCAGGGAAAATGTTCATTGCCACCTGCCCCCACCTTCCCTTCCCCCTCCCCCGCAGGAAGGTGTCCCTGACCCCGTATTCAATGCGCTGATGACCTCAACTGCCCCCTGTGCAATGACTCAGGGAGAAGGGGGCTCAACCTGAGGCCGTTGGTTTTCCAGCCCTCTTCCTGGGAGTGGCTGGATTGGAGGGGGTCCCAGCTGGGATGTTTCCCCTTATGCAGGCAAGGGGGGCTGTCTGGTGTCTCCCCTCATCTGTGTCCAGCAGCCATGTGCTTCTCCAGCCCTGGAAGGTCAGCCTCCTCGAAGAAAGCAGCTCAGGAAGAGCCTAGAGCCCACTGATCACACAATGGCCCGCGTTACCCAGCACCTTGGTGCTCAAGACCCTGGCCTGATCCTCCCTTGGGGACTCAGCTCAGGGATCCCCAGAAGGCTCTTCAGGCGGCCTCCAAGGTCCAAGGACTGGCCACGTGCCCTCCCTGGCTGGCAGTTCCTCACCAGTCCCCCTCTGATGGAGAAGACACACGGGGCCGGGGTGGGGGACAGCAAGCACGTGTGTAGTGTGGGCAGTGGGGAGAGGCTAGAGTCCCATGGGGCCCTGCGCTCCCCTGTTGGAACACTCCAGGGCTGTTAAGAGCCCAGTATTTGGAGTCGGACACTCTTGGATTCAAATTTCTTCTCTACCACTTACCTGTGTAACCTTGGCCAAATCCTTAAACATTGGAAGTTTCTTCTCTTCCTTCCCTCCTCCCTTCCTCCCTTCCTTCCTTCCTTACCCCTTTTTTCCTTCCTTCCTTCCTTCTTTCCTTCCCTCCTTCCTTCCCTCCTTTCTTCCCTCCTTCCTTCCCCTTCCCTCCGCCTTTCCTCCCTTCCTTCCCTCCTTCCTTCCCTCCTTTCTTCCCTCCTTCCTTCCCCTTCCCTCCGCCTTTCCTCCCTTCCTTCCCTCCTTCCTTCCCTCCTTCCTTCCTTTCTTTTTTCCCCTCTTCCTTCCCTCCCTCCTTCCGTCCCCCCTTCCTTTCTCCCTCCCTCTCCCTTCCTTGCTTCCTCCCTTCCTTCCTTCCTCCCTTCCTCCCTTCCCTCCTCCCTCCCTCCCTTCCCAGAGACTGCCATGCGCAGCGCCTCTTCGGAATGTATCTGACTGAAGTCTTGGAAACATGACTCCATTCTCCCACAAACAGACTGTAAGAGCTGGGTGTCCATTGGATGTCCCGGTAGGGAACACAGCTGCTTGACCAAGGACTGATCCTTCCTTCAGTAAGGTCGTCTTGACGGAGCGCAACTCGGGGTGGGGGTGGGGGGAGGCACATGGAGCTGTGTGGGAGGAAGGGGACACCGTCTGGCCAGCCGGATAGGCCAAGACAACGCTGGCGACCAGTAGGGTGACAGATGTCGTAGCCAGATCACCCTCACGGAAGGTGAGGAAGTTAAACTTCGCAAGTTCTTTAATCCAAGGAATGGGAATAAAAACAGTTCCCACTTCGGCCAGTGGTGCCCATTCAGTGGGAGAACTCACGCAAAGTTCCGGAGCAACCTGGCCACAGTACGTGTCAGTCGCCGTAGGAGGAGAGAGATAGAGTGTCTGCAGGAGGTCTGGGTGTTGATTGGCTGATGGGAATGCAAATGACGTCTGTGCCATCACACCAGCCAATCAGCAGCAGCAGGTTTTGAGCACCTGTGGGTGGGTGTGGCTTGTCCCGGAAGGGAGGGAGGAACAGGGAGGCCGACTGGGAGGACTCCGAGTTCAGGTGCCAATCTGGAGACCTGGGCTCTGGGCCTGACCCTGAGGATGAAGAGCTGTTTGGACGGGAGCATGAGTTTCTTCACCTGTGACTGGGGGTGTCCCCTCTATTTTCCTCCTGGAGCTGTTGTGAGGATCAGGAGGGCTGATGGGTAGGACATCCCTGAAAGGTGAAAGGTGCTCTGAAAAGGCAAGGCACCAAAAGGTCGTGGTCCCCTGGATCCTAGGGGCAACTAGTCATCCTGTATGGCCGAAGGTTTGCTCTTTTATTTACTCAAGTTTTCAAATTACATTTTAGCCTTTGGATGGTAATATTTTAAAAAATATGAACTATTTCGGGGCGCCTGGGTGATGCAGTCGGTTGAGCATCCAGCTTTGGCTCAGGTCATGATCTCACGGTTCGTGGGTTCGAGCCCCGCGTCGGGCTCTGTGCTGACAGCTAGCTCAGAGCCTGGCGCCTGCTTCCGATTCTTTGTCTCCCTCTCTCTCTGACCCTCCCCTGCTCATGTTACCTCTCTCTCAAAAATAAATAATTAAAAAAACATTTAAAAATTAAAAAATATGAACTGTTTCTCTGCTTTTTTAAATGAAGTATCCGTTATTATAAGTTGTATTGATGCTTTTGAAATTTACCGAGGCCACTTTGTTATGCTTTAAAAAAAGTTTTGGTCTCTTAACATCAGCCAGTATCCCTCATTGCAATCAGCGTGCCCACCTCCTAACTGTCCCCCCATCCTATAAAACTTCCCGCCTCTAACCCGCTGTGCATTTGGGAATCAGACCCTCGACCCTGTCAGAACTGTATGTGAACTAAAGCAACTAGATCTTGAGCAAGAGGGGCTCATGAGCAAAGTGCGTGAGCTTTAAAGTTGACAGTGGCTTCCTCGCTCCTGGTCTTGGAATGAACCTTGGGGTGTGCAGTCAGGGCCCGTGGTCTTATCCGCAAGGTCATGTCCTCCGCGAGGGCTCTTGTGGTCACTCCGCTGCCTCCTCCCCACCTCCTTTTGCCCCCTTGCACCTGATTTTCTTAAGCAGCCCCCTGGCTGGACATCACACCTACCAATGGTCCCTGTCCACGCCACCCCTCCCCCCAAAACACTGTCAGCCACTTCCCAGAAGACAAATGTGAACACCTTCCTTCAAGGCTTGAAGCCCTTTGCTTTCTCTTTTCAGAAGAAAGCCCAGCTCCCTAGCTTAGTGCATTTCTCAAGAGCTCACCTCTGGGGACCCCGTAGCCTGTCCTTCTACCACTCCCCTGTCCCCACACCCTTTGCTGTAGCCACAAGGAATCCATACAATGTGCTGTGCTTCTTTGCTTCACACTAGCTGTCCTCTCTTCTCTTTCCCAACTTCCTCACCTGGGAAAATTCAGCCCAGGTCTCCCCTCCTCTGGGAATTCTCTGTTGCCCCCTCTGTCTTTATCCAACGGTCTCCACATCCTACATCATAGACTGTGGTCGTGGCTTCCATCATGGACTTGGAGCCTGAGCACCTGGTCAGATCCTAGCTCTGCCCTGCATCGCCATGTGATCTTGAGCAAGTCACCTGACCTGGTTCCCCACCTGCAAAACAGGACTAAACACAGTAGTGAGTTCGCTGACATCATCATGCGGGAAGCCCCAGGGCCACGCTTGGAGCAGAGTAAGTACCCAGTGAGTGCGAGCTATTTTGCCTATCTGTCTTGCAATCATTGGTTCCTAGTCTTCTCCACCAACCCCACACTTTTCAAGGCCAGGCACATGCTTCATTCATCTGTATTTTTCCTCCACAATGTCTGGTGCTGAACCAGCCACACAGCAGCTGCTCCATGGCAGCCAAACACATGAATGGAAATTGAATCCAACGTTGGCGGGAAGGGTCCCTCCGCAGCCCCAGTGAACACCCAGCTCTGTGTGAGGCAGCTTTCCGTGCATGTCACTTTCCTTCCTTGACCCAGAGGGTGAGTTCTGAGGCCTAAGGGGAAGCAGGCCATCCCTTCCTTGGGCGGTGGTGCTGGTCTCTCTGCCTGGTACATTGGGCCTGGGTGGAAATCTGGTCGGGGAAATGCTGGGGGTGCTGTCCACGGTGCTGAACGGAACTGACAAGTGACTAATTCCTCTGAGATGGATGCTGGGAAGTGGAGGGATCTGCTTCAGGGCAGCCAGGAATGGATTTCTCATCTCCAAATCGCAGCCAGCACATCTCGTTCTGACATTTCCTTGGCACCTTTGCCAATGACGTGATGTTTCCTGTGTGGCTCTTTCCCCTGCCTTCCACATTCCTTGGGGAGCTGTCATATTCCCCACCGTCCTCTCCCACAGCTGTAGGCATCTCCAAACTTGGGTGCCTCACCCAGAGACCTGTCTTAAAGGGATTGCAACATGACTTTTCTTCACTAAAGAAGTTTTAGAATCTCGGTTGACATACAAGGAAACTGAGGCTCAGCCCGGTGAAGGAATGTGTTTAAAATCACGTGGCCAGGAAGGGAGGGAACTTGGGATGGAGGGGATCTTCAAATTCACGAGCCATTGATATGTTACGACACCAGGACGCTGTCGTCAGAGGTAGGGGGTCGCCCACAGGATGGAAGTCAGAGTGTTTCAATTCAGCTGAAGGAAATGTCCTTGATTTAAGCCTTCCAACCAAATACCCTGGCCCCACTTTCATCCCACTGATCTCTCAATCATGCTGTTCAAAGGTGGTATTGTCATTACCCCCATTTTCCAGATGAGAAAACAGAGGTCCAAGGGCAGAGGCCAGCGCGAGGCTACACAGCTGCTGCCCAGCCAGGGGTGGTGTGAAGATTGTGTGAGGCGCGCAGGCAGGAGCGGAGTTCCTCAAGCAGGCCTGGCAGGTGATGGACCTGGAAATCACCGTTTCCTTTCCTCTCCTGAAGGAGACAATCCTCACATCTCAGAGCGGAAGAAGCATCCCTGTTCACGCCACCCAGCGCCTCTGCGATTGCACAGCCTCCAAGCACATTGTCCCCGGAAGATAATGGGAAAGTCGATGAAAATCGAAGCTGGTGAAGTGGCTGCCTAGGAGGCATTAAGGACCTCCGACGATGTGTCTTATCTCCTGAGAGCGTGTGGCCAGGCCTGCGCAGAATAACAAAAACCCACCGGACCTGATCAACGGCATCTGGGCTCAAATCCCAGGCCTGCAGCTCCAAGCTCCCAGATTGGAGTGTGAGTCACCCGTGATCTTGGAATCTCAGTCCCAGATCTGAAACATCTGAGAGGGTTAAGAACACGTGAATGAGATGACCTGTAGAAGCACAGTGCCTGGCACATAGTAGGTGCTCAATAAATGTCAATGGTCTTGCCAATTCTGTATTTATTCAAGTATTTATTGAGCACTCACTATGCGCTGGCTATTCTCGATCCTGACGATCTGGGAGTTAACGTGCTATGTGTCTGTTCTCATGGAATTCACTAGAGAAGTCAGAAAAAAAAGAAACAAATGAAAAGGAGGAAAACATCAGCTCTCAGCAAGTGCTGTAAAGCACATTGAGTTTTATTTTGACAGGGAGGGGAAGGTGGTGGTGTTAGACGGGAGAGTCGGGATGGGTCCTTCTGAGGAGATAACAATGAGCTGAGGCCTGAATAAAGGATTTGAAAGGGAAAGCATTCTAGGCCCAGGGAACAGCCAGTGCAAAGGTCCTGAGGCGAGCAGAAGCCTGGTGCCCTGGAGGGGAGGCTGGGGTGGCAGGAGTATAGGCAGTAAGACAGGGGGTCACAGAAGATGAGGTTAGGAAAGGTGGGCAGGGTCCTGATCAGGTGGACCTTGTGGGCCCTGGTGAGACACAAGCTTCTCCCAGTCATGATGGGCCTTCAGCTCTTGGAAACTTTTCTACTTTTCAGTCTGTTGTCAGGCTGTCAAGGCAGCTCACTAGGAGGGCCTTTAGCCTTAACAGTGAACCCCTGCCCTGGGTTCTGACCTTAACAGACAGAACATGTAGGGCACCTGGGGGGGCTCAGTAGGTTGGGCGTCCGACTTCAGCCTAGGACATGATCTCGTGGTTCATGGGTTCGAGCCCCACATTGGGCTCTGTGCTGACCATTCAGAGCCTGGAGCCTACTTCGGATTCTGTGTCTCCCTCTCTGCTCCTCCCCCGCTCACACTCTGTTCTCACTCCCTCTCTCTCTTCCTCTCAAAAATAAACAAACATTTAAAAAAAAAAAAGGAACAAGAAAGGTCCTTGGAGACACTCTACAAGTTCAAACCTTTCATTGCTCCAGTGGATCAATTGAGGGCCAGTGGCAGAAAACGGCTTGCCTGAAGTCACACCATAGGCTACAGACTCCACCAATTATGACTATGTGCCTCTGTAACCGACAAGAACCTCCGCCCCCCCATCAGTAGCTTCAAAAAGTTCATTTCTCTCTCCAGTAAACAAAGAGAGGCAAGTGCTCCAGACTGGCACAGCAGCCCCCCATCATCAGGGACCTGGGCTCCTAATGTGCTCCTGCATCCTCAGCATATGACTTCCGCCTCACGACCCAAGATGGCTGCTCCAGGTGCAGCCATCCCGTCTGCATTCCAGGGCAGAAACATAGAAGGGTTGAAAGCGAACCTGGCCACCCCAAAAAGGACATGCCCCAGGTGCTGCCGTTAGATTGCATCTGCCAGGACTTAGTCACGTGGCCACAGCTCACTGCAAAGGAGGCCACACATGTGGTCTTTATCCAGGACAGCTATGTGCCCAGCTCTGTATGCAGCCCAAAGTTAGGGCTGCCATTCATCAGGAAGAAGGGGAGACAGAGAGCTGGCCATCTGTCACAGCTGGCCATCTCTATCACAGTGACAAAGTGGAGACTGACATCCACATGTCCTGATGCTCTCGTGTTCTGCCCTGCTCCTTCCCCCAGGCTGGCCCCCACTGTGATGAGCAAATGGCAGCCAGATGTGGGGGAGCCTCTGTGGAGAGCGGCCTGGAGGAAGGAGAGTGAGCAGGGGAGACACAGGGGAGGAGCCCCCACAGAGGGGTGAGCCCCTCCCCCATGCTTTCCCCTGGGCTGGCACTGCTGTCACTTCCTTCTGGGGAGGCAGCTGGTGACACAGCTCCTGACAGTTCCTCGTTGTTCCCCGTGGACAGAGTGGCAGGTTGGTGGGATCCCACTGTGGCAGCAGGTGGTTAAAAGCAGCTGGCAAGGCCAGTCTGCCCACCCCACCCCGCTCCCCCCAGGCCTGGACAGGGGCAGGGCTGGCCTGTGGTCCTCCTGGGGGACTCCCTCCTTCTGTCCCACACTGAACATTTTCCTCTGTTGGCCTCCTTTTCGGCCTCCCTGCCTCTACTTCTCCTCCAGACCTCCACTCCCATCTCCACTGCTCTGTCATTTGCTCCTTTTCCCCAGAGTCTTTCCGTCCTCTCCTCCCCCCTTCCTCCCCTTCATTCCTTTCTTCTTCCGACATTTCTTTCCCTCCAGCCTTTTATCCTGCCCTGTGCCCCACTCTCTGGATGCCCCCCTGCCACTGGGGTGGGGCCGGGACAGAGCACATTCAGGAGCGGCCTGGATGGAAGACCACATTGGCTCCCGGCCTTCCCAGAAGCCTCTGCTTCCTCCAGCTCTTGTACCCAGGGACTGTGTGGCCTCTGGCTGACCTGTGGCTCCAGCCCCCTCTGGCTCCTGCACCCAAGGATCTTGTGGCCTCCAGCTGGCCTGTGGCTCAAGCCCCCTCCCCCAGAGGGACACAGGGTCTCTCCACTGAGCTCCACCTACATGCTAGCCACTTAAATCTGCTTATGTCACCACAGATCGCTGAGGCTGGTGACTATTAGTTTCACTGTACAGGTGGGGAAACTGAGGCTCACAATGGCAGGGTTGTTAGAAGCCACACAGTCAATACTGAGAGCCAGAGCAAGGTGGGTCATAGCCCCGCTGTTGAGCCCCTGTGGGTCCCAGCTCCTCAGCTGTCATGGAGGGGGAGATGGCGCTGAGCGATGACAGCATGTTGTTGACAAATAGACGGTGTTTCCACGATGCGCTCAGAGCGACCCTGACGCCAGGCTGTGCTGGACCCCGTGTGACACACTGCCCCTCACTGCCTTCCCAGCTGCCTGCAGTTCCTCGCGGTGACAGCACCGTCCCTCCTGTCACCCTCTGGCCTCCTAGGTCAGAGTGATCACGTGTGCGGTCTCGGGGCAGCGCTCCGTCCAGCCCTGGTCTCGCTTCGCGAGTCCTCCTTGGATTCGGCCCCACAAGCCCAGACCCTGCAGGGGGAGCTGTTTCAGATCCCCCTTCAGAGCCAACCCTGAGTTTCCTGAGCTGGGCGCTCCTTTGCAGCTACGGGTGTAAGAAACCTAACATTTTCTCACTGTGATCATCCTCTGGGTCTTGGGGAGTTGGGCTTCCGCCCGGCATCCAGCCCAGGGTTAACCTGGGTGCCAGGTGTGGGGAGCCTGCACAGAGTAGGGCACATGCAGGGCTTGGAACTCTCTGGCAAAGATGGCTTCTTGGACTGAAACTGGGTATCAGGACCCAATGTGTTTATTTTTATTTATTATTATTTTTTAATGTTTACTTTTGAGAGAGAGAGACAGAGCATGAGCAAGGGAGGGGCAGAGAGAGAGGGAGACACAGAATCTGAAGCAGGCTCCAGGCTCTGAGCTATCAGCACAGAGCCTGACACGGGGCTCGAACCCACGAACTGTGAGATCATGACCTGAGCCGAAGTTGGCCGCTTAACCGATTGAGCCACCCAGGCGCCCTGGTTAATTTTTAAACAAATAAACATTTTATTCTTTAAAATGTGCATATGTTATATCCATTATTTTATATGTGTATAATACTTCTCACAGTGAAAAGTACAAATTAGAAAGTTAATAAAAAGAGGAAACAGATGCCAAATCCTTGCTTGACTCCCAGTGACTGACCCCGGAGCTGCTCACAGCAGCAGCGGGGCTGGGGGCTGAGGCCAGCAGCTGGTTCTTGCGGGCCTGGGGGCATGACTCTGGAGGGAGGGGACCTAACCCAGCAAACCGCCCAACCCCCCAATTCAGGACCCACCCACTGGCCCAGCATCTTCAACCCAGGCCCTGGCTCCACCTCCTTTGGGGAGAAGAAGAGGGGCTTTGAGTGTTTATTTAGTGACATCATGTCCTTACATGGCTGGTATTTTGAAAAAAGCATGTGCCTGAAGCTGACTTCCCATCCCCAATGGCCAGGGCATCAGCAGCCAGACGGCAGTCTAGACAGGAGTTGGGCGAAGACAGCCGGGCCAGAAGACCAAGGAGGCAGGTCCGGAGCAGACTTGGGACCACCTCTCCCCCCGACTTCAAGAAGGAAGAGGCAAGGCACAGACAGGAGACAGAGAGCACCCAGGGAGCAGCGGGAAGCACTCCAGCCCACGTCCCTGTGACCTCGTGGGGATTCCAACCCGCTTGTCCGTTTTTATCTCCCTCGGGTATTTTCCTGACCCTGGGCTTGGCACCTGCTATTCCTCCCGAAGAGGACCACCCTTGTTGTATTTATTTATTATATCTTTATTTTGGGTTCTTCTAATGTGGGACTTCATTCACTCTTCAGGTCTGAAAACCACCTCCTGAACGTGGCCTTCCTTACTGGTGGCCACCGAAAGGAGGCGCCCCCTCTCCACGCCCCTGCTTATTATTAACCCCATTGAGGCATGCTGATTGTGGACAGATCAGAGCAGGTTTCTTCTGGACAGGCATTTACTATCTTTAAATGCAATTTCTGTTTTCTGTTTAATTTGGCAGCTACACCAGAAAATCCAATAGTACTTTTAAAATTGCATTTACCTACGCTGTTTGAAGCAGTCACTTTGGTTAGTGGGTGAACTGTATACTCCCGCGGATGGGTTAATCCTAGCTGTGGAGAAGGTTCGAGAACAAGTTCTGAAATGTAACCAAGCCAGAGGATGTGCCGTTTAACCAAAAGAATTAAGCCTTGGATTTCTGGCTCTTCTTCTCGGTAAGGCTTAGAATTGTTTTACCAGGCATTTGTTTTGATGTCTGAACTTTTAAACTTTTGGGCTTTTAAACTTTAAACTTTTAACCTTGTTAACGATGTGAAGCAGTAAAACAGAAATAGGACCATTTCAGCGTGGTCGGTAAGAAACTTAAATTTGGGCGTATGAGGTTAATGCTCTTTTCATTTCCTTGGTTCTTCATCGCCAAGAAAAGCAATACGAGGTTTCCTGCTTTTAAATTTCCCAGATGATTTATAGATTTGGCAACAACACTATTTATGGGAAAGCATCAGAAGAAAATAATCTTTCTGCATTAGCAGAAGGAATTTCAAAAGACGTCACACAGTGAATAGTCTTCTTGCGTTCCTGGTCAGATTTCTCCCTGCTTGAACCTTTCAAGGGATTCCACCCTCCCCCCCACCCCGCACCCCTGCCTCGTGCTCTTAGAATAGAGCCTGAGGTCCTTAGGAGCCCACAAGCCCTGGCAGGCCTGGTTTCCATGTTCCTTCTTTGCTCATACGCTGACCCCAGCACTCTGTGCTCCTGTCGACTGGATTTCTCTAGCTTCCCAGACAAAATCTGCCCTGTGCTCTCTCTCCTAGCACTTTGCACATGCTGTTCCCTCTGCCTGGCTTGCCCACCCTCCCCCGCTGCTCATCAGTCTTTCCTTTCATAGCTTGAAGTTCACTTCTTCCAGGAGGCCCTCCCCGACACTCCCGAATGAGTGAACATGCACGCTGCTCCTCTTTGCTCAGATAGCGTCCCACAAAGTCCCCCGCGTTCTCTATTGTCATGCTGTTATCCCGGCAATTCCACGGTTTCTTATCTGTCTCCTTCACTAGACTATCAGCTCTGCGAGGACAGGCGCCATGTCTTTGGCTCACAGCTGGATCCCTGGGGCTCCCATGATGTTTGACACATGGTTGGTGCTCAGTCATGTTCCTGCCAAGTGAATGAATGAACACATGGCCAGGATTTGAGTGGTAGCCACCAACTGCTGGCGTCACGTCTCTCACCAGTTCTCATTCATAGTTTTCAGATGGTTTTCTTTCAGTTTTTGATTTGGTCATTCATTCCATCTACCCACTCAATTATCTACCCATCTTTCCATCCTTCCTTCCTTCCCTTCTTCCATCCCCCTTTCCCCTTCCCTCCTTCCTTCCCTCCTTCATTCCCTTTCTCCTTCCTTCCTTCCTTCCTTTCCTTTCCTCCTTTCCTTCCTTCCTTCCTTCCTTCCTTCCTTCCTTCCTTCCTTCCTTCCTTCCTTCCTTCCTTCCTTCCTTTCCTTTCCTCCTTTCCTTCCTTCCTTCCTTCCTTCCTTCCTTCCTTCCTTCCTTTCCTTCCTCCTTTCCTTTCCTTCCTTCCTTCCCTCCTTCTTTCCTCCCTTCCTTCCCTCCTTCCTTCCTTCCTACACCAAGCCTTCACGGAGACCTCTTTCAGAGTCACACCCCATCCCGAAGACTGCTGAATCAGACCCAGAGTTTAGCCCTGAAGACGCTGCGGATTTGTGGGGCTACTAGAACAGGCACAACAACGGACACAGCAGGCAGTAAGTGCCCTGCACCATAAAGAGGCCCAGGTCACGGGTCCCAAGCACCTGGAGGGAGGCGAGGAGGGAGGCAGCATGGAGGAGGGGACATTTGACGGATGGGAAGGACTTAGATGTGTGAGAAAGAGGGGAGAGTATTCTAGAAGGAAGAAATCAAAGGGGCAAAAGCACAGCGGGGGGGTAAGCCCTGCATGGCCCTGGGAATCCAGCAGTCTGGGGACGGCAGTGGGAAGAGAAGGAGGGGGTGTGGTGGGGAGAAGGTTAAGGAAGGGGCTTGGGCCAGATCACAGCCCCTGCCTCGAGGTCAGCTGAGAAACAACAGATTGGGTAACTGATTCATCTTACACGTGTTTTTGTGCCACTTATGTGGCCACTTTAGGGTCTATTGCCTTTTCCCTGATGGTCCGCGGTACGCTCGGCCCACTTCACCCACGGCTTTCTCTGTCCCCTCCGCTGTAGGCAGGAGAGGCTCCATAAAGGAGCATATCATGGCGCGTCTCCCTTGCCTATAGTTCTCCATGGCTCCCTAGTGTCCTGAGCATAAGCTCCAAGCTCCTTGTCTTGGACCACAAGCACCCGGCGCACATGCGCGCACACGCACGCACACACACACACATCCTTACGCCCTCCACTCCTCCTAGGCCTCGTGGGGCTGCTTTCATTTCCTTGAATGGCTCCTACATTTTCCTCTGCTTGAAACAGATTCTAGGCCCCCCCCTCACCCCCATTCTAATCTGTGCAGGCCCCTCTGCAGACTCTGTAGGTCAGGGACCCTTCCCCATGTCCCAGGCTGAGTTAGGGCCCCTCCTACATGACCACACGAGGCGTTTCCCTGACGCCCCACTGGACCATGAGCTCCCAGGAAGGGACTGTTGTTGGGGTACGCCCTTCTGTGGCCATTCCATCCCCGGGTCTGGACCTCCCGGTGTGGAGCAGTCCCCAGATTCCTGGGGCTCTAAGGGCAGGAGATAGAAGGTCTTAGACAGGGCGGGGGCGCCTCCCCCTCCGACCCCCAGCTCCTGTGTCCCCACAGTCGGGAGGACACCATGTATGTAGTGAGGAGGGGCAGCTAGCACCGCAGTCCTGCCCAAAGGTGTGAGGAGGAACAGGTGCACTTGGGCGGAGACCCTGGGCGGTACGGGGGCTCTGCGGCTGCGTCCCATCCAGCATAGGGTAGAGGTGAGGCCAGGACACCCCTCCACACAGCAGTCAGAACCCAACCCTCGGGTCTGGGCCGGAAGGAGCCTCCTCCCTGCAGCGGCGGCGGCGGCATGGCCAAGAAGGACCTCGACTTTGGACTCTGCATTCATTTTGCCCTTTCTCCCTGTTTCTCTATTTATCTTTCCAGCTAAGCCCGCCTGGGGCTATTTCTGCTTCCTCCTTGTTCGGCTGCTTGAGCAGCCTTGTGGCTTTAATTGGCCCATTTTCTGCCTGCTGGAAGGTGTCTCCCTGCCTGTCCCGCTGCCCACCCCCTACCACCCGCGGGACCTGAGAGTAAAAGCCAGAAGTGAGGCTAATTATGGAGAGAAAGGCGGACAGAGACAGCTCGGGAGAAGGAAAAGGGGATGGAAACAGAGAGAGAGAGAGAGGCAGAGAGACAGGGACGGAGACCTAGAGAGGCCGGGATCAGCAACACGGAAGAATGGGGGACTGGAGAAAGAAAGACAGAAATAAATTAATGAGGTAAGAGCGAGGGAAACGCAGAGAGACAAAGACACAGAGAAGCAAACAGATGGATTAATAGTCCTCTTTGAGCGACAAGGGAAAGAGAGGAGCAGCCACCGGAGCAGAGGCGGGCAGGGGGTCGGGGAGGCGAGGGCTCCGGGCCTCCAGGTCTCTAGCTTCTCTGAGCCGAAGACTGGGGCAGGGATGCACATCACAGATTCTCCTGTCTGCTGGAGACTGGTGGCAGAAGTCAGAGTGCTTTGTCAATGGTAACGTCTTACAAAGCTGGGCAGGGGGCGGGGGGGAGGGAGGGAATCATTATTCCGAGGCTCTGCAGAAACTGGGGACTTGCTTGTGCAGGGGTCTCAAATTCAGGGGCCCTCAGGGGCCATGGGAGGCGGCTGGGGTGAGACAGTAGGAAATGGTAGGACCTGGGCACACTGGGGTGCACCTTCGCGTTGCAAGTTCTTTCTTTTCTTTCTTTTTTTTTTTTTTTAAGTTTATTGACTCCCCTGCGAGGGGGCGAGGGGGCAGGACAGCAAAGGAGAGACTGTCTGCTGAGCTGCAATGATTTTGAAAATAAGATGTTGGTCAAAAGCAATGGCTGGCCAAATGGGACCTTCGGTCACCCCTAGGCTCTGACCTCTGACTCCGCCCCTCCCCCCACACTTCACAAGGAGGAAACTGAGGCCCAAGGATGTGTCCACGTGTGAGCCCCTCAGAGTCATAATCCATTTGGGTTAACACCCTCGTTTATTTTGCAGGCGAGGACACGGAGTCTCAGAGAGGTGAAGTGTCTGGCCTGGGCTCACATAGCACACAGCGGTGGGGGAGGGGAGCAGGCCCCTCCCTCAGGCAACATTTCCTTTCAGGAAAATGACTCAGCCCCTTCCAGCACCGGGACTGAGGGAAGGAGAAACCCAGGAGGAGGAGGGAACCGCTAATTGCCTGATAAAGGCTAATTGGCAGTGGGCGGGGAGGGGGGCTGAATGAGCCCCAGGACTGTGGGTGGACCCGTCCTGCTAACAGCCAGCAGGGGGACCATGAGGCCGCCCCAGGGGGACGTGCTCGGGCTCAGGGACTCAACTGACTGAGACTCAGAGCCCGCCAACCAGCTGCTGGGCAGGGGCCAGGGGGCCGCTCAGCCTCACAGGCCCAAATCACCCCCAGACTGGGGCCTGCTGAGATGCTGATTAGCAAGCTGGACTTTAGAGAATAATCATCATAACCAATGATAATGGCTCCCACCAGCTCTGAGCTGCTCACACGTTCAGCTAAGAGCAAGCAGCCTTGTCTCGTTTGGAGAGAATGGGCAGTGGGTTTGCGGCCAGCCCCAAAAGCAGGACAGAGCCCGACAGCGGGAGAGTCGGCCGCCTTTCCCTCCCTGAGCTGTGAAATGGAGCCTGTTTATCTCCTCAAGCCTCACCGTCCACCTGGGGCCCCGCCCCCGCCCTCGCCCCGCCCACAGCGCGGATACTCAGGCTTACCATCCAGACCCTCAGACCTCGGTGGCCTCTCTGAGGTCTCCGCCTGTGTTCTGAGTCAAATGCCTATTCCTCCGGGGCTCAGGTCTTCAGCGAACTTCTCTTCATCCTACAAAACCCCATACTACCTTCTCTGTGAAGCCCTCCCTAATTAACTCCCGACGGAATTAACCCCTCCCTTCTCTGGGAATAATAATTCTGTTATATTATAACAAGATAGTATACTTACATCTTCGCCTCTGTCTCCTCCCCAGTCTGGAGCTCCCTGAGGCCAAGGAGACTAGACCTTCCATCCCTTTGTAATCCCAATGCCCAGTACAGTCCCAGTAAGTACTCAAGAAATAGTTCTTGAATCAAATGGTCCCATCAGCCTTCGGGGAGCCGTTTTCTGTGTCTGTTCCCTCCACTAGACTGGGAACCTCCTGAAGGCAAGTCTCTGTCTCCTTCATCTTCATACGCATGACTTGGCAGAGAGGAGGCCTTCAAGGTCTTCAACAAGTGTTGGCAGGTAGGTGAATAAAGGAGAGCGCTTTGCGGATTGTGAAGCAAGGTCGAAGGGAAAGGAAAGACAGAGAGACGAATCCCTAGATGGAAAAGAGGATGAACACATCATTCAGAGCTTGTCCTTAAGGTGGTGGCAGAGCTGTCTGCTGATCTGTGAATATACGTCCGCACACGTGTACCTGGGTGTTGCTGGCGGGACTGTGTGTGCAGGTTTGTGAGGACGTTGGTGTGGTCTGCTTGTGAGCGCCTGTGTGTGTACTGCTGTGTGTGGGGTATGGGTATCATTGTAATATTGTGTGTGCTGTTCGGCTGGAGCTTACGGGTAAGTCTGCGTGCGTCTGTCTGTGGGTCTGTGGCGTGTGTGGAGGTGTGTGCCTGTGTGTGTGAGCGTGGGTAGGCGTAGTGTTGCATCAGGGTTTAGAAGATGAAGTAGGAGGGAGAAGAAAATACAGACGTTGTGGTTGTCAAATGCCAAGTGCAAAGAGCAAGAACGCACAGGTGTTCTCAACAGAGACCCACGTGCTCTGCAAATCCCCTCCCCAGGGTCGACTCCGTTCATTGGTTCCTGGCCCGGTGCTAACTCCACAGGGCTCTGTGCTAGTTGCTCGGGACCTGACACGTCTCCTCCCTCCAGGAGGGGCCATTCTCCTGGGGGAAGAGATAATTCGCACAGAAGTGCCCGATGGGCGCTATGACAGAGGGACCCAGGGGGTGTGGGAGCACAGAGGAGGGACCCCTAATACAGCTGGGGGTCAGAGCAGGTTCCCAGAGGAGGTGCCATCGCAGCTGAGCCCCAGGCCAGTCATCTGGCCTGGGATGGCTTTCCTGGGCTGCCAGACGTGCCGAGGCTGCCATGAGCCTCCACCCAAGGCTCCCTGCCTCTTTTCCCCGTGCTGAAACCCCCACCTCTGCTGTCACTGGGCTCATTCCCTCTGTCCACCCTCCCCACCAGGGCCCCACAGAGAAAAGGACTGTTCTAACCAAGGAGACGCGAGAAGGCGCCAGGGACAAGAAAATAGAGAAGGCGCCGGAAACTTCCTCCCCTAAGCCCTGGGCCCCCCTGCCTCTGGAGCGGTGGGCACACGGTGTCGACTTGTTTGTATACGTCCAGCCTGGTCATTAGCCTGGCACTTCCTGGAAGGCAAGGGAGCATTTGTCGAGGTCTCTACCTGCCCCGACCCCCCAGCACGCGTGGGGTTGCAGAAGGTTCAGGAAGGGCACTCCTGCGGACTGACTTGCAAATTCTTCAGTCGGTGTGGACCAAAAACCCAATGTCATTGACAGAGGCAGCTGGTCCGCAGGCCAGACTCTGGGAGAGAAAAGATCAGGCTGCTTTGACTAATATGACTTTAAATCCGTATTCAGAGACAGGCCTAGAATTCTTTTTTTTTTTTTTAATTTCAGGGAAAAAAAACTTGATAGACTAAATGAGATGCCAAACAAGCGAGAATTGCGAAGGTTTTCAATTCCACTTAGTGCCTCTGTCTCTTGGTGGCACCCGTGACGTGCCAGGATCTGGCCTGCACCCGCAGAAGCAGGAAACTGAGGCCCACAGTGGGATACCAGCGTCGGGACGAGATTCAGACCACGGCGTGGGGTTGCAGGGGAAGGAAGGTTCGGGCTGCTTGTAGGAGAAGCTGGAAGAGAAGGTAATATCTGAGATGCACCCTGAACAAGGAAGGAACAATGTTGCTGAAGGAAAAGACCAACCAACATGTGCCAAGGCCCAGGGGTGGGAAGAGGCAGGTGTTTTTCAAAGAAGAGTCAGCAGGTTTAGACCCAAATACGGGCCTGTGCAGGGAGGCATCAAGCGGTGCAGTGAACCAGGATGAAAATACCTTGTCCCAGGCCTGGGCTCTGAACTTCCCTGACCTGCCGTGTGGCCTTGCTCCGTCCCCTTCTCCTCTGTGTTGTTTACAGGTGACAGAACCACAGACCGGAAGCATGGCAGCCAAGACTGAGATGTGTGTGTGGTGTTTGTTCGTCCCTGCCGTGCTGTGTCCAGAGCAGACGCTGTGAATCCTGGTTCGAGGCTGCTCACCTTTCTCCACTGTGGAGATAATAACCTATCCTGGCGTTGTCGTGGGGGTTATGTGGGCTAGGGCCAGGCACAGCCCCCCATGAGCCTCCCCCCAACCCCGGTGTCTTTCCATAAGAGGCTCGAGGCAGCCGCTGTCCATTGGTTGCTTTACCTGGTTGAATCCACTCTCCTCGCTGTAGGGGGGAAGGTGAGTACAGGGGACAGGAAGTCCTTCTCAAGATCTCAGCGACTTAGCAGAGCTGGGGTTCACGGGAGCCCAGAACTCACTGTCTTGCAGCAAGATGGAAACTCCTTACTCTCCATCTGGGAAGGGGCTGGCTGGTCTCCAGGCCCTCCCGGCTCTGCTGGTTGTGACCGTCACCTCCAGGGCTGGCCCAGCAGAGTCAGCCCTGGGGATGGGGGACATCCTACCCCCTCCTCCCTTCTCCCGGGCATGTGCTTCTGGAATCTGCTATAGATCTCTCCCCGTGTTCTCCTGGGCCCTTATTTCCATCCCTTCTCGGGAGTTCGAGCCCCAGCCTGGGCTCTGGGGCTTCTCAGGGAAGACCTCGTGACCCCTCAGGGGGGCCCCACCCTGGGCTCTGGGTGGAGACAATCCAACAGCCTGCACCAGCCTTCAGAGACATTCTGAAGCCAGATGACCTTGGTCTGAGGGAACTTGGCCACTTCCCAATCCACCCTGTTGGTTCCAAGTGGTTCAGAGACCACCTGCATCAGAATCACTTGGGGGTGGGGGCCGGTGGGGGGGGGACACTGATGAAACCCACAATTCCCTGCACGTTGCACGAACCCTACTGCTTCCGAGTCCGGGCAGCTGGGGGCCTGGGCACCTGCGTGGTGGCAAGCTCCCCATGTGGGTTCTGCACACTCAGGCTGGAGAAGCCCGGGCTCAAGGGGCGACAGGGGACGGGGAGCCCGCAGTGTCAGGAATCCCAGCCAGTGTCTGCGCCTCACTGCTCCGCTTCCCCGAGCAGCCAGGGCGGCGGGTTGTCTCCATGAGCAAGCCTGAGCCCAAGCCTCTTCTTCTTCCCAGCTGCCTACGTTGCTCGCACGTCCCCGCAGTTTCTAAATTCAAAATGGGGCCGTTGGAGCTGTGTGTCAATTCCCTACCCCTGGGCGCTGTGCCCACTGGGGAGGAGTCTGGGCCCCCACTCTTCTGGGGCTTGCAGGCAGGGGCTGAGGGCCCTGCTGCAGGCGGCGGGGGGGTTCCTAGGTTTCCTAGCCCAGGGGATGCCTCTGACTTCCCCCACGCAGGGAGGGCCTCCCAGCCCCTTTCTCCTGGAAATCCCCGGCTTTTCCGTCCATCCCCAAGGGGCGGCTTGGGTACCCTCAGGCTCACCTGCAGAGGGACACCTGTGCCAGGCCCTGGAGCTGGCGCTGGGGTGGGGGCGGAGGAGTCTGACACCCACTCTGGCCCTGCAGATGGTCCGATGCCTTACTCACTCGGCAAGCATTCGTTAACACCTGCTGAGTGTGGCTCGCTGTGCTGGGTGCTGGAGGGGGAGGGCGGGGGGATGGGGGACTGTTTGGGGGCGTGGAAAGAAATAGAAGACTGGGGGAGTGGAGAAGCCCACACGCGGGTAGAGAACAATCACCCAGCAGCCTGCCAGGCAAAGCGAAACACACTCATCTAAATCCAGCCTGCACGCGCGTGTGCGGCAGGCCCCAGGCTGGGTGTCTCAAAGGTGTAGTGTGTGCACAAGGCTGGAGGGGCAGGAGGAGGGCAGGGGCAAACCGGGCTTGAGTTCTGGTCCTGAGGCCACCGTGCTCTGGCTGTGTGGCCTTGGGTAAGTCCCTTACCCTCTCTGAGTCGTTTTCCCCACTGCTGTCCTTTCCCCCATATATACGCCCTGGAAAATTGCAGACCTAAACCAGGTGTGCCTGACACCAAGTAAGGGATGTGGCTTTACCATCATCTGGGTACACTGTCAGCTGATGGTCTGATATCCACCCAACAGGCAGTGTAGGTCATGGTTAGGAAGCCTGCGATTCGGGGTCACAGACTTCCATGGGAAGCCACCCCCATCACGTATGTATCCCTGGAGTGGGCAGATTTCCAGCACCACCGGGGGGTAGGGGGAGGATCAGATGAGACAGTCTGGCTGGGGCAGGGGTGTCTGGATGGCCGCTGGAGGATGGGTTGAGGGGATGCGTATTTCAGCAACAAAACACTGATTTCCCCCTTTTATTAATTGTTGTTTGCTCTATCTCCTTTTAGGGGATTGCAAAGAGCACCGAAGCAGAGAGCGGTTTACTTCTCTGAAAGATTGCTTGAGGTCTGAGGTCTGAGGGATTCCAGGGGGAAGGGGCTCAGGGCGCCCAGATGGGAGGAGACTGCTCATCTCTCTGACTCCTCCCTGGAACATCTCCCGGCTGAGTGCCTTCTTACCTTCCTCCTCTACCCTGATGACTTCCTGGAGACTACGGGAGCCCTCCATTTGGCCCAGTGTTTAGCTGAGCCTCTCCCACCAGCACCTTGGTCTTGGGCTAACCCTGATCCCTCCCCTGACTGGGCTGCCTATATTTTTAGGACCATATTTTCAAAAATGTGCCACGTTTAAAAATAGAGAACTGTGTTCCAAACCTGGTTGCTACTCACGGGCTGTGTGATCTGGGACAAATCACTTACCCTCTCTGTGCTTCAGATTCCTCCTCCATGGAAACGACTAAGGAGCTCACATCACCGGACTCGTGTAAAGATGACATGAGCCAATGTGTGTGAAACACTTAGCACCTCCTAAGCCCGCAGTCAACATGTTGGTGTTCTTCAGGTTAAAGCCAAGAGGCTATTGGATCTGTTTTCTTAACTTCATCAGGGCTGCCTCCCCGCCTGGACCAGTTGTACCGGAAACTGAAGGCGTGAGTAGCAGAGAAGAATCCGTGTGAGCGTGTGGTCGAAATAGAAGCGGCCACGGAAAGGCGAGCGATGAGGCGCCCGGGGACAGCCTGCCTGGGTGTGTTCAGCATGGTGGGCCATCAGGTTGTCATGAAATAGGCCGCTTGTGATGCCTGCAGACCCACCTTGCACGCACCAGGACCTGGGGTGCATGGCCACATCCGAGGAGCCTGCTGGTGGGGGGCTGGGCTCAGCAGGGACGGCTCCTCCAAAGGAGCAAGGGTGAGCAGGCGGAGCCAGAAAAGCAGAGGGAGAAGACAGTGCACGCAAACCGGCCTGAGCCCCGGAGACTTCATTCCCGTCCCCTCCCTCTTTTCCCTTCCCTCTCCCGCCCTCCTCCGAAAAGTGGTCTTCTCATGACCAAGTAGAAGAGAAAATCCAGCCCAACCGCATTTTGCATAGATATCTTTAAGAATGGTTGCATTCCAAGAGCGAAGGAGAAGGAAGATTCCATCTACTTCAATCCTGACTTAAAGGGTAAGGATGGGGGCGCCTGGCTGGCTCAGTCGGCCAAGCATCCAACTCTTGATTCCCGCTCAGGCTGTGAGCTCACAGTTGTGAGATCTAGCCCTGAGCCGGGCTCTGTGCTCTGAGCACGGGGCCTGTTTGGGATTCTCTTTCTCTCTCTCTCAAAAATAAATAAATAAACATTTGGGGGGGCAGCTGGGTGTCTCCCTTCGGTTAAGTTTTCGACTTCGGCTCAGGTCATGATCTCATGATTCGTGGGTTCAAGCCCCGCATCAGGCTCTGCATCTACAGCTCAGAGCCTGGAGCCTGCTTGGGATTCTGTGTCTCCTCTCTCTACCCCTGCCCCGCTGGTGCTCACTTGCATGCTCTCTCTCAAAATACATAAACATTAAAAAAAAATACATAAGTAAACATTTTTTTAAAGGGTAAATATATGTACATCTGGTCACAGTTGACACCTGCAAATGTCAGCACGGAATCAATCTTGTGTGACCATAGCCGGATGAGTTAAGGAGCATAGGAGCCGGGATCCAAGCCCTTGTTTTTTTCTATGTATTTTTTGTGTGTTTACTGTTTATTTATTTATTTTTCGAGAGAGAGGAGATAGAAAGCAAGTGGAGGAGGGGCAGAGGGACAGGGAGACAGAGAATCCCAGGCAGGCTCTGAGCTGTGAGCACAGAGGCCAACACGGGGCTCGATCCTACAAACTGCGATCGTGACCTGAGCCAAAACCAAGAATCAGACACGTAACTGACTGAGGCACCCAGGGGCCCCTGTCTTTTTATTTTTTCCTTTTAACCCATGAGCCCTCGGAGGCACCAATAATCCAGTAACATCCCAGGAGAAATTTCCTACCGGAAGCAAGCTCAACCGAAAGCTGGTAACTGCCCCCCGGGGGTAGGCAAGCCCCAGTTAACTAGGATACTGGTTTTCCTTAGTGGATGCATATCTTTGAACTCCAGGAGGATTTGGGGTTACAAACGTATGGGAATCAAAACAGTAATATTCTATTTTCTCTTACAGGCTTACTTACAATGCTAGGATAATTTGGCCCATTAAAACACGAGCCTAATAGCTCTCATTTAAAATGTAATTGAGTAATTAACTTCAGTGCATGAGTTTCAGTGGAAATCTTTCTAAGCTTAAGCTCGGTGGTAGAATATTTAAGAGAATCTTAGGTTCACCACTTATTGAATTCACTAGATGTAAAAGAATTAAGTCCCAGTGGAGATTTCCTTAAAAACAGGCATATGAATTAAAAAGGAAATCTAGGGGCACCAGGGTGGCTCAGTTGGTTAAGTAAGTGCCCGACTTCGGCTCAGGTCATGATCTCACAGTCTGTGTGTATGAGCCTTGCATCAGCACAGAGCCTGCTTCAAATCCTGACCCCCTCGCTCTCTGTCCCTCCCCCATGCATGCTCTCTTTCTCTCTAAAATAAATAAATCTCAAAAAAAATCTTAAAAAATAAAAAGTAAATCTAGCTGATGATTCTAAGTCTTTTTTTTTTTTTTTTTTTTTGAGTGATCCCATACACTCAGAAAAGTCCCTACATCCTAGGGAACCAGAAACCAAGGAGGAACCAGCCGCTGCTAGACCCCCAGTGTGGGGGAGGGCACCCCTCCCCTTCGGGTCTCACCCCCTCCAGGGGAAGCCATTCACTCAAAACATTAAGTTTATAAACACAACATGGATTGTTTGAGGCGTGTGTAATTGCTTAAGTTTGTAAACAGGACTAAGCCATTCAAAGTCTTCTCAGAAGCGGCTGCTAAAACCCACTTCGTGCAAACAAAGAGATTCCTAAGCAGACTTAGAAGCTTCAGAGAGTAGCAGAGTTAAGGAATTTCAGTTTAAAAAATTGAACTCTAGTTATTTAAAAAAATTTTTTTAAATGTTTTTATTTATTTTCGGGACAGAGAGGACAGCGTGAGCAGGGGAGGGTCAGAGAGAGGAGACAGAATCCGAAGACAGGCTCCAGGCTCTGAGCTGTCAGCACAGATCCTGATGCAGGGCTCAAACCCATGAACCGTGAGATCATGACTTGAGCTGAAGTCGGACGCTCAACCGACTGAGCCACCCAGGTGCCCCTGAACTCTAGTTATTTAACTCAAAGTAAACCACACAACCACCCCTTGCGAAACCAAGACAAAGCTTCCGTGAACTTGCTGATATCTGGTACAAGGTCACAGTCCCAAGTCCTGAAGGAATTTTCCTTCAAAGCATGCCTCATGTCCAATGGCTTTCCTTGGGTGGAGGGCACATCCCCCGTTCCCAAGGCTCGCTTCCACAGATCTCACTCTCTTCTTGAAGTGACATTAAATTGCCCCCGACTTGCCTCAAAGTGCTTCAGACAGACGATGGGGCCTATCTTTTATGTTACTTTTAAACGATACTGTAGGGCAGTGAGTTAAAGCAAACAGAAGTAGGGGATGAGTGGCTACCATTTGAAAGACAAATCCGAAGCCCACAACCCACAGGGGCAACACGGCTCTGCCCTGTTCTGGAACCACAGCGTGTTAGGGGCATGCCTCCCATCCCCCCTCCACCCGCACCTGCAAAATCCACCTATAACTTTTCACTCCATCAACACTTCACTAAGAGCCAGGAAACCTTACCAGTAACATAAACAGTCAATTAACACATCTTCGCATGCTCTCTGCATTAGATCCTGTATTCTTAAAGTAAGCTAAAGAGACTGTCATTAAAACTGCAAGGAAGAGAAAATACACTTACAGTACGTTTCTGTGTTTACCAAAAAACCCCATGCATAAGTAGACACACGCAGTTCAAACCCATGTTGCTCAAAGGGCGACCGCGCGCGCAGGATTTCATCGCCTTGTCCCCGGTCAGCACCAGAGGGCTTGCTCCTTGGCACAGTGGGAGAAGAATGACTTTTCCTTAGTGGGTGCAGTGGTGTAAGCAACGTGCAGATTGGAAATACTATCTAAGCGCTGTCCCTCCTGCAGGAGCCGGGTCTTAGAAACCGGAGGGTCCTACAGAAATCGCAGTGGGTTCCGAATTTCCAGGCTCTTCCTTGTGCCTTTCAGTGGAGAATGTGGCTGCCTGCCTCCTTCTGGAATGCCTGCAGAACTCAGCACTAGAATACTGTTGCATCTGCCTTGGGCTGATCTTTCAAGGAAGGAACATCCGACCAGAGACCTGTGACTCTGTGGGGTTACACAGCTGACAGTTTGGGGGCCCGCTTGCTAATACATAATGTGTCCTTGCTGCTAACTGTGTGCCAGTGTGGCCAAATTTGGTGTGAGACTCGCTTTCCTTGTAACTCCCCACAGGCGTCCAGGTTGTGGGGAGCAGGTTGGGAGCGCCGCTCTCCCCCTCCCTGTAAGAAGCTATGGACGTTCACGGAGGTGAGTCCAATATTTGTGGATGACCCCATCAGTTCAGCAGAGAAGTCCGGCAGTGGGAGGCCGCGGAGCAGGTTGGGAGACGCGCCTTTGGGTGGGAATGTTCCGAGCCCCGCCCCTTGCCATCCCACATGCCCCTCCCCCACTGGCTGTCACCTGCTCCAGCTCTGGGTTGGGTATTTGGGGCTTAGCTCCTTCAGACTCTGTGAAAACCTACCCAGAGGCTCTTGGCCTCAACCGTGGCCAATCCCACCGAGGACCTGAAAGTTTGGGCAGGCGTGGGAATCTCCCTCCCGTACAGGATGGTCCGGGGCTCCTGTGAGGCATTTTGTCCTGCGCTCTACTGGATGCCAAGCTTTGCACGGCCTAGCTACGGATGCGTGCGCATCTCAGCGACAGCATTCGGGTCGGCTGGAAGGGTCAGTGACTTCTCCCCAAAGAGCTCCTTGGAGGTCCTTTGGAAAATGGCTCTTTTGAAGACAGGTACTAGGCACTATGCCTCTCTACCTCACCCTGCCTCCTTCCTTCCCTCCTTCCCTCCTTCCCTCCTTCCTTCCCTCCTTCCCTCCCTCCCTCCCTTCCTTCCTTCTTTCCTTCCTCCCTTCCTTCCTTCTCCCTCCCACTTTGCCTTTCTCTCATCCTGAGTGTGGAGCTCTCTAGGCCCAGACTGAGTAGAAGCCAATCCTACATACATTTCATAACTTAATTCTCTGGGACCTGTGCTCCGCCTTAATGGACGCTTTTTCTTTACTTCCTGCTTCTTCCCTACAACAGAACAGCTCACACAGGAGCCTAAAGAAAACATCCCCTTTTGGTCTAAACCCTCAAGCTCCCTCTAGGCAGTGTCCCCCCCCACCTCCCCAGCACCCCCACCAAAAATCCCCAGAAGCTTCCAGAACATTCCAGACTGCAGCAGGAGTGGCACCTGACCCTCAGAGGACTCTTTCCACTCTGACACCCTCCGACGTTCTAATGGCTTCCTTCCCCCAGCCGAGCCCTGGTCCCCAGGCAGCCGGGAGGCCTGCATTGTCTTCACATCCGCACCCATCTGCTGGCTCCATGTCCTGAGCCAGCCAGACAATCAGAGTCATGACGCTAGCAACTGGCTCCTTGGAGGAAAACAGCTCACATCATGTGGGGAAGGCAGCTGCAGGTGGCGGAAAAAGGTAGGCCCAAATGGGTGCTGTTTTTGGAACACGTGTCAAAGTACTATGGAAATATGCTGTTTGGTAGGGCGTTTGCGAGCAGATATGGAAGGAAGTGGTGTCAAGTGGCCCTGGCGTCAAACGGCTGTCAACGGATCTATCTGCGAACAGTAGGGAAGGCGATTAAAAGGCCTTGTATTTGCTCCCAGTGCGCCTCCCGCACAAGAAGTAGGCTCCCCGCCCACCCCACCTTGGCCTCCGTCTGGCACCTTTCCCAGCACCCAGGTGGCTGGCTCTGCCGCTGGGAGGGGACAGTGAGCAGACAGCCCCTCCTTGCCTCGCACACAAGCAGTTTCTCCAGTGACCGCCCATCCTGTCACTTCCTCCCTAACCTCAAGGGCCACTTGGTCCACCACATCCACACTTCCAATGTCTCGGGAGGAACTGGGCATCTTCACCCATTGTCAGCGGGTCATGCTCTGTCGTTTTCATCTTGGCTCTCTCCAGGTTCTAGAAGCATTCCTTAGCCCTTAAGGGTGCTGCAGAATCCAAGATCTTGAAAAGGATACGGGTTTGGGGTCAGAAAGACCTGGGTTTCAAACTGGTCCTTTGAACTCACTTAACTGTGTGCCTTTGGGCAAATCACTTAACCTCTCTGAGCCTCTGTTTCCTTATTTGGAATTGTGGAGCTCTGTCGAGTCCTCCTGAACCAAATCAATTTCCTACCCACCCCGCGTGCTCAAGGTGTAAAGGTCCTTCTCCCTGTCTGCCGCCCCCCCCCCCGCCCTAACTCCTTCCTAGGTGGGGAGGGGAGAAAGGACCCTGGGCTGCACGGCGTATCTGAGCCTGGATGGCCGGCCTGGTGCACCGGCAGGCGTGGCGAAGGGTGGCGTCCCCCAGCCAGGCGGCAGGCTGTGTTTCTACAGCTGGAGAACCCCCAGCCCCAGAGCGCAAAGCAGCCTCCGAGTCTCCATCTTTCTGGGCAGCAGCCCAACGCAAGGGGCCCCGGGGTGGAGGTGGGGGTAGGAGTAAGAACTGCTGTCAAAGATGTCACCCTTCTGAGCCAGGCGCTGTCATTAGTTGTTCTGGCCCATAATTGGGCTGCAACCACCCTCTGGCCCCAGATGAGTTTGAAGACAGTGATTATCTGTGATTATGGTCTCTTCGTGCCTCAGAATGCTGATTCCGCGCCGTCCCCTCTTCTGCCGCCCCAGCCCTTCCAGACGGGCCTGCTGGAAACACCCAGACAAGAGCTGCTTGCTCAGACACCTGCCTAGAAAGCTCCGGCTTCCCCGTTTGCTAAGCCCACTAAAGCCCTAGCCTGACACCAGGAAATGAGCTCCTGGCCACCGCTCTGGGTCTGGACAGCAGGTGCTGGGGTCCTTCCTCCTCTGCTAGTGAGGGACACAGGCTTATTTATAAGACGTAAAATCGGCCCCGGGGCAGCGTGGCCTGGCGGTGTCCAGGGCAGGAGGAAGGTGAGCAGGCAGGGGCCCCACACCTGCTCCGAGTTATGAAGCCCTTCTGGGTTTTTCTCACCTGTGCACTGGGGACGCCTGCCTCACAATGTTGCGGGGAGGGTGGCGCAGGTCAATGACGGTCATTTGCCTGGGCAGCTAGTCCCCGGGTCTTCACTGAGTCCCTCCTACGTGGTGGGCACACTCCCGCAGTCACAGGCGAGTAGGACAGAGGCCTGGGGTTCAAGACGCTTTCATTCTGGGGAAGGGGGGCGCAGAGTAGCCACGCATGTTAATGGAGCGATTTCTGGGACTGGGCACTACTGTGGGGCCCGGCGGCAGGGGACATGGCGGAGTGTTCCTGGGGGGCTGCCCAAGCGGGGAGGCGGGGAGGCGAGGGGACACGCTCAGAGGAGGCTGCCTGTGACGGAGGCCTGAAGGCTGAGCAGGTGGGGGAGCAGCAAAGGACAGAGCCCTCGGAGGCGAACAGGTCAGAAGGGCCACGGTCCCACAGCATCTCGGTAGAGGGTCAAGGGACCGTCACGGGGCTTTGTTGGCCACTACAGGGCGTGTGTGTTTCATTGGAGTCACACCACGGGGGTTGCTGCCGGAGGGCTTGCAGCAGAAGGGACCAGCCCGGGTTTTAGCTTGAGGGATGGCACTTTGGTGGCATGCTGGGGATGAGTTACCAGAAGTGGAGGCATGGAGGCCGGCTGGGAGGCTGTGGCGACAACAGTCCAGGCCCCCGCGGGGAAAGGCAGGCTTTGAGATTCATCCCAGAAGCTGGGTCGACAGGACTCCCCATGGGGTGGATGTGGCCGTGGTGGTGAGCGGGCTTGTGTTTTCACAAAGCGAACAAGCGGAGGGGGCCATGTTCTGCTGAAGGGGGGATTGGGGCCAGCGGAGGGGTTCCAGAGAGCCAGCCGGGGGTCCAGGTGGAGACCTCCAAGATGGAGCTGAAACATCATGCCAGGAGCAGCAGGGACAATTCAGGACAGGGTGCATGTTTGAGAGTTTTTGGCAAGCAAGGGGTGTGGAGAGACACGGATGCATTGAGGTCCTCATGGCAGTGAGTGTAGAGGGCCGGAGACAGAGCGCTGGAACTTTCCACATGCCGCACTCAGGTCAGGACGAAGAAGACTGTGCAGTAGAGAAGGCCGCACAGGAGACAGGGCCAGGCGCGTGCATGGAGGCTGGCAAACTTGAAGTCCAGAGGACGGTTCCGGCACCTAGTATCTGCTCAATCCATAAGTATCGGTGAGGAGTGACTGAATAGGGTCTCTGGCATTGTGCTTTGGGAACCCAGGCGGGAACAAGTCTACCCATGCACTCCAAGAAGACTTCTTGAAGGAGGTGGCGTTGGACCCACATTTTGAGGGGTGAGTAGACCTTCAACAGAAAGAGGGACCAATTTCATTCTTTCCTTCTTTTCCTTCCATCCCCCCTTCCTTCATCTTCATAAGCATTTTTGAGCCTTACTGAACACTGGGGCAGAGAGGACACCTTCTCCGTTCCTCCCCTGCTAGTCCAGCTCTCCATGCAGAGCCTGATGGAGGTATTCAAGCTGCAGCATGTGCGGTCCTGTTAAGCGTGGACCATCCACACCTCAGTGGCTTCCCCCTGCTCCCGAGTGTGGACCAAACCTCAACGTGGTCCAGCCTAGGTCTTCAGTCTCCTTCGTCCCCCAGCTCTGCCCAGCGTTCTAGGCCCACTGGCCTTATTCAGACTCTCTGAAATGTGTTCAGCTCCCACCACCTCAGGGCCTTTGCACATGCCATACCTTGTATTGGGAACCTTCTTTCCTCACCTCTGTGTAGCTTACTGCCACTCATCAGATTCAACGTCTTCTCAGGGAAGATTGCTGACGCCATGGAGCAGACCGGTCTGAGAACGACACCTCTTCAGAGCGCCCGATATCGAGCACCCCAACTCCTACCGTTTATAGCAGCACCCACAATTCCATTGCATACCCGGGCTGTTATTTGATACGTGTTGACTTCCCCCCACTCGACTGCAAGCTGGCAGTCTGCAAGGACCTTTGAACGCCCTGCGTCTGCAGCAGACCTAGGCCACCCGCCTCCCTCCGAGCACTGTCCCTGCTGCTTCCTCATCACCGCTGTCTCCGGGAGCTCCCCAGGGCAGGGCTGTCTCCGGGAGCTGCCGAGTGAGTGCTACTAAAGAGTCAGACTCCAGGCTGCCTAGGGCCTGGCAGAAGAAAAGAGCCAGAGGACGTTTTCCGTCACCCTCTTCTCTGTTAGTCATGAGTGGTTCCCAGGAGTTGAGAGCTCCCTTTTACTGAGCAGTAACTCAGGCACTGTGCTAAGCACGGCTGCCAAGCACAGCTGTGGAAGTTGTGCGCTGCTCAGCTCCCTAGAGTTGTGCAGTGCCCAGCGTGAACGCCCATACACAGCTGTACTGTAAGCACTGTGCCTGCTTTGTCTCCTTTGTTTCTCACAATAGCCCTATGAGGGTGGTGCTACTAGGATGCCTATTTTATAGAGGAGGAAATAGAGGTGCCTCAGAGAGAATGTGTGACAATCCTACTGTTAGGACAGTGAGGTTGTGGCCAAGTTGGGATTCAAATTTCAACTCCAGAGCCAAGATCTTTACTGCTGTGCTCTCATTGCAAGAAATCCCATGCAGAATGTTCACGGCACAGATTTTGAAATTGGCCTTGCTTCAGATCCTAGCTTCGTCATTACTACCCTGCCCGCTGTGTCTGACTTTGGGAGAGTTACTCTGAACTTCTGTTTCTTTTTCTGTGAAAGGGGAGAAGTGAGTCCTACCTTCCTAGAGCTGTCGACAAGACTCAAAGAGACAGTACGTGCCAGAGCAGCTGTCACAGCCCAGCGCCTTAGACAAGAGAAATAAACGGCGCTTAAAACCCCACACAGAGTCCAGAGGTTCAGGGCTGGGCCGGGGGTCCACTCTGCGGCAGCACCAGCCCTCTGGGGCCCACCAGCCTCGAAGATCAAAGCAGCTGCCCAGGCTCCGCTGCCTCACTTGACCTCCCAGCTCTGCCCTCACCAGGGGCTGCTGATGGATTTGGTGGGGAGGTGGCCAGGTTCGGGCCAGTGGCAGGGTGCTCCTCAGGGTGAGATCCAGCCTCTTCCAAGGCCTGATGCAACCATGGCAGTGTTAGGCATCTGCCTTGTGAGAAGAGAGAAGTTCCGAATGCTCCCAGGGTCCTCTGTCTCAGAGTGGCCGCCCCAGGGCCAAAGTGGAAAACAATGGTGCTTAGTGGTCCCGCTTGCAAAAGAGAGAGCTGCACACTTAGAGGGGAGGCTACACACCACCCACCCCGACACACGGGTGTGCAGACACCACGAAGCCTGGGTAAACTGAGGCCTTGGGATTCCTGGGGAATTCTGGGAGACAGGTTGCCCGCCAAGGTGGGCATGGTCAGAGCTGGTCCAGTCCCTCCTGCTGGGGGTCCTTCCACCGAATCTAGTGGGGCGGGCCCGAGGGGACAACAGGGAACAGGGGTGCCTAAGAGGCTTTCTCTGGGTGTCTTGGTGCCTATTCTCATCCAGGTAGAGGCGAGAGGCAGAGAGACTGCCCAGCAAGAGAGGTTTTGGGGGCGCTTGGGGGGCTGGCCGCATGCATGCCCTTTTCTTGGGGTGGCAAGGAAGTCGGGGCTTGGAGGAGGCACTTGGCCTGAGGCATCCTGCTGAATCCTCCAGTGAGGGGGTCCCTGAGGCAAGAGGTGACGTATCCCCAGAGAGGAGTCTCCTGTCTCCCTCCTGTCCCCCAGGAAGGAGGAGAGGGAGAAAAGGGGACTTTTCCTTCTCCCTGCATCTCTCCCAGGGCAGACATTGGAGATCAAACCTGTGCCACTCTGGACTCGGCCTTATATCTTCGCCAAGTTTCTGGAAGGCCGTGAGGCCTGCCTGGACGGCACTGAAACACTGAATACAGAGTAGGCAGAGCAGGCTGGGCAGCGACGGGAGGGAGATAAAAACGGGGTCCTGATTGGATAGACTCAGTCCAGAGTGTTGGGTACAACTAACAAGGTTTGTTTATTTTATTTTATTTTTTGGTCTGTTTTCCTTAGAAGAGACTGTGTCTGAAAGTGTGTGTGTGTGTGTGTGTGTGTGGCAGAGATGAAGACAGAGCCTGGATCCTAATACTCTGTGAGGATATGGCTGGTGCCTCCCAGAGGCTGTGGGAAAAGCTGGGATGAGCAAACATAGGATCCAGTGTAATGGGTACAGGCAGAATCTGAAAAATTGTGGGTGAAGAAAGGAAGAGACAGAGCGGTTGAATGTTTCAAAACATGGATTTGGGAGTCACACGTGGCCACCTGCAGTCCGTATGGCCTTCCCAAGTCCCTTAACCTCTTGGGTCCCCTGAAGTCCTGCTTTGGAAACTGTGGGAAATGACACTCACGTTCTAGAAGAATCACTGTGAGGATGACATAAGATCATCTATGAAGGAACTCAGCCCAGGGCCCTGACACGAAAATACAAAAGAAACCAAAAAAAATATATAGGAGTGAAGCTTTGCTTTATGAATCTATTTCTATTTAAGAAAAGTCACCCCCACATTCACAGTCCTTTGGTATATATGCCTCTTGTGTATTTGAAGTCAGGTTGGTCTAACTTTGACTTACAAGTTCCTTTTCAGGAATGGCAGAAATAGAAAGCATGGATTAAGCTCTCGCAGGGTGCCAAATTCTGCTCCAAGTGTTCGACTCATTGACTCAATGTCTGGTGCTTAGTGTGAGGTCTCCGTGAGAGGGGGAGGTTGGCTCTTTGAGCTGGACCCCCACTTACAGCCTCATCCGCACTGATAACACCTCTCCTGATGGAAGACCAGGGGGCCGTGGGTCTTGGGAAATGCTGGGGGCCATGCCGCATGCCAGGGGGCGTGGGGACACTAGGAGAGGTGAGTGTGTGCATACACATGTGGGCACTGATCCAGAAAGGCACCCTCCTGAGAGATGAGCACAGACGTTGAAGGTTCTGGACACACGTGCCAGGGCTCTGAATTACCAATAGCTGCAATGTTGTATTCTCTGCTAATGGGAGGGACAGACCCTAAGGAGACCCCCAGTGACTGCCTGCCTCCAGGTGTCCCCACCTTCGTGCAGTCGCCTCCCCTGGAGTCTGAGCAGGACCTATGCCTTGCTTCTGAGCAAGAGACTATGGCAAAGGTGATGGAACGTCTCTCCCGTGATTCTATTTCACTATATAAAATTCTGTCTTAGCAGACTGCCGAGAAAAGAGAGAGAGTTTTCTGGCTTCAGAGAAGTAAGCTAGTATGTTGTGAGAGGGCTTGTAAGCAGAGAACCATCGGTGGCCTTTGGGAGCTGAAAGTGGCCCCAGGCTGACAGCCAGCAAGAAAATGTCATCTCATTTCTTGAGATACAAAAAGATACCCTCAGCCATCATCCAGAAGGAGCTTGAGGCAGACCTTCCCCAGCTGAGCCTCTGATGAGGCTGCAGCCCGGCCCCGGCTGGATTGTGGCAGGGACCCGAAGCAGAGGACCCAGCCAATCTGGGTCCAGGCTTCTGACCTACAGATAACAAGTGTGGGCGTAGCGGGGAGGCTCCGTGTTCGTGGCCGTTGGGAATACAGCGGTAGAAAACATAACCTTTCTGAAAGTTCCAGTTTGGGTGAGGCAGAGAGAATAAAAGTCCCGGCTTCTTTCTGCCATGACGCCCGGCCGCTGGTCTCATAAGTGAGGTGGACTGGATAGTGATAGCTTTAAATTGATCTGATATCCTGGAGAAAGTCATGAAGGCCACATAGAGGGAATATATCAACAAAGTGGCTTTTGAATTCTCCCAGAAAAGCAAATCTAATGAATTGGGTGAATAGAGGTTTTTGGAAGTTTGCAAATATAATGTGCTTGGCAAATGCTGGAAATTAGGAAGGTTTCCATTATAGGTGCTCATTTCCCATGATGGGTAATTATCGATGCAGAACGGGATCTGCAAAGCAGCCCCTTCCTGGGTCCTAACAATAGGCACAGAAAGATGAGGTTAATAATCTCTAATGAGGAAGGTAACTGGAGTTGTGTCTAAAGGGTAATTGTCACCCCCAAGGACAGCAGAACCTCCTTATTAATCTTTCATCCGGTGACCTAAAGTTCAGATGGTGTGTTTTTTGAAGGTTACACAGCATGGGGCAGCCATTCCTGATGCCTGTAGGGAAGGTGACGACTCCAACATCATTAGAGTAGTAATTTTCCACTTCTCCAAGCTTTGGGGGTCAGCAGAACTTGGATGTAATTGATAGAGGGTGATGGTTAATACCTTTCACTTTGGACTCAGGTCTGACAGACTGGAGTTCAAATCTCATCTCTCTCTGTATCACTGTATCAGCTAGCTCTTGCCACAAAACAAACAACCCCCAATATAATACCTTAATGCAGCAAGTATTTATTTAGCTCACAAGTCTGCAGGTGGGCTGGGACATTCCACGGCTCTGGCCCCAACATGGCTGATCTTTGCTGGACTTGCCTGTGAATCTGTCACCCGTAGCTTAGTGGAGAGTATGACTGCTCTCCAGTGGCCTCAGTGGAGAGTACTGAGTGGCCAGAATGAAGAAGCTCAAATGTCCAAGCACTTTTCAAGCCTCCGCTTGCATCATGTTTGCTCAAGTCCCGTTGGCCAAAGCAAGTGGCGTGGCCAGCCGCATCAAGGGGCGCAGACATACTTTCCACCTCTCCATGGCGGGGACAGCATTTGTGGCCATCTCTGCCCTTCTAAGAGGTGCCTGAGGAAATCTTAACCATCACTGAAATGAACCCCAGAGGAGGCAAATGTGGCAAAATCTTGATAAACATCAAATATGAGAGGACAGGAGTCAGCAGGTTGGTGAACACAGAGTCCGGCATTTATTGCAGGACGCTCTGTACCAACGTCTTTGCCTCGTCGCCCCGGCTTTCAGCCCCACAGAGCCTGGCCCCGGCCCCATGCCTGTGAGCAGCACCATGTGGTCAGAATCACGTGTGAGCCATGCAGGTAGTTTTGCATTTTCTAGAGGCCACATTTAAAAAACAAAACAAAACAAAATAAAAAGAGGCAGGTGAAATTAATTTCAAAAATATATTTTGGGAGCGCCTGGGTGGCTCAGTCGGTTAAGCGTTCTACTTCGGCTCAGGTCATGATCTCACTGTTCGTGGGTTCGAGCCCTGCATCAGGCTCTGTGCTGTCAGCTAGCTCAGAGCCTGGCGCCTGCTTCAGATTCAGTATCTCCCTCTCTCTCTGACCCTCCCCGGCTCATGCTGTCTCTCAAATATAAATTAAAAAACATTAAAAAATATATAGTATGACTTAATAGGCTTACAATATTAATCACTTCAACAAGAAATCAATATAAAAACTATGACTCAGGGGGGATTTTCATGTGCCAAGGCTTCTGACCCCGGTGTGTTTCTGACGCTCGCAGCCCATCTCAGTTTGGACAAGGCAGGCATGTCTGAAATGGTCAACGGCCACACTGAAGGGGACAGTGTGGGATTCCAGGGTCCTGCACTGGCCCTCCTCCTGCTGCCCCTGTCTCGTGGGGTGGGGAGTCCCCAGAACAAAAGGACGCGTCCACTTGGAGTTCACAACCCCCTTTTCTAGACCAGAGTCTAGGTACATGGGACAGAGCCCCCCGCACGTCAGCTCAAGCTGCCTTCCGGGGCTCCTTCCCAGCCCCGCCCTCCTCCTGTCCTGGTGCTTGCCTCCCAGCCCGGGGACGCCAAGGGACGGCTGTCTGCTGGTGGGATGTGTGGACATTGTTTGCACATGCATGTGTGTGGGCTCCTTGCAATAAAGGACGGATCTGGAAGTGGGAAGAGAAAGTGTCAGGGGGCTTTGATCTCCAAGAATTCCACTGGTACTTGTGCCCCAGGGTCCCTGGGCCCCACCCCTGCCTGGAAGCCAGGGCAGGAATAGGGGGTCTCTCTCATTCCTTTCCCCCCACATCTAATCCCGCTGGCAGCTCCCACGGCCTCCACCTTCAAATACCATCGATGCTCCTTATTCACCACGACTATGTTCTGTAAAGGTGCACAAACACTGACTGAGGGAAACTGTTACCCTTGCTCCTTTAAAACATTAGTTCTCCTGGGAGAAACGCAGGCTGTTTCCTGGAGTCTCTGGTCACAACATTTTCATCAACCTTCTGCACCCAACTTTGTTTCACGTGGGTTTCTCTTTAAAGACATCTTTCTTAATATGTATCGGTTCATTAACGTTGAACTCACGGTCAACAGCACTACCTGGACAAAGCTTTTCGAGGGGCGCCTGGGTGGCTCAGCCAGTTAAGCTTCCGACTCTCGGTTTCGGCTCAGGTCATGATCTCGCAACTCGTGAGTTCAAGCCCCACATCAGGCTCTGTGTTGATGGCGTGGAGCCTGCTTCAGATTCTCTGTCTCCCTGTCTCTCTATCCCTCCCCCACTCATGCTCTGTCTCTCTTCCCCCGCCCCCCAAAAAAAGAAAACCATTAAAAAAAAAAAGCTTATCTAACACAAGTATTTTCTCCATAAGACACGTCACAGCCTCCTTGTGCTTAGGAATGCAAGACAGCACTTAAGCATCACAATTAGAGATGATTAAAAAAATTAATCTTTATTTTATTTTCTTATTTTATAAATGTTTATTTTTATTTTTTGGGGGTGGGGGAAGGGGCAGAGAGAGAGGGAGACACAGAGTCTGAAGCAGGCTCCAGGCTCGGAGCTGTCAGCACAGAGCCCGATGCGGGGCTCGAACCCATGCACAGCGAGATCATGACCTGAGCCGAAGTCAATCGCTCAACCGACTGAGCTCCCCAGGTGCCCCCAGCTGGAGACGATTTTCAGGAACAAGATCACCAACCAAGAGCACGAAGGATAAAGAGCGCAGCACTAATTAGACTTAGGGAAGGACGCTTGTTTCCAGGGCGAGCTGACCCGAGAGGCCGGACTCACCTCGTTTGGCCTCACCCAGGAGCACGCACGTGGGCAACCGAATATTTCGCTGCTCCACACGTGTCCACGAATGACCATAAGAGCACCACGAGCATCGGTTTGGGACTTACAAAAATTTTAGCAAGGAGGTGATGTCACAAATACGAACCCGGGAATGAAGAGGAAGGACTAAACATCTTCGCTCGGTCTCTTCCCCCAGGCCACTGTCTCCTGGAGGAGGGTGGAGCCCCCCCCGACTTGTCTCCCACGAGGGGGGCACAGCTGATGCCCCCACCTCCCTGACTCGCTCTCTGCTTAGCCGCCAGAGCTCTCCTTCTGGAAGATGGAACCCTTCACTCTGTGGTTCCATCAGGACTAAGTGCAAACCCTCTGTCTCCGGCCACACTCGTCCCCTCGTCCCCACCTCAGGGCACCTCCCTTGCGTCTTCTCCTCCTTCCTACCACCCTGCCCCAGTAAGGATCCCACCCCTCTATTTTCCAGCAGGGCCAGTCTGTCCGTTTCCTCCCAGCCCCTCGCAGCTTACAATGTGAGAGATGATTTCTTGTGTCGCTGCGTCCAGCTCAAGGGCCAGGGTTCATCTTTGCTCACGTGGCCGTCCGAGTGCCCTGCAGACCCTGTTCCCTCCGAGCGCCGCCCCACCCCCACCCCGAGTGGGCTCCGCACTGACCTTCGTGTGGCAGACACGTCATGCCTTCTTCGGGCCCCGGGAGGCAGGTTTCTGATCAGAAAGACTTGATCGACCTCCAAGTACTGATGCCCAAGGCCTTGGCAGCAACAGGGGCCCGTGGCCTTGCCCTCCCCTCTCCCTGTGGGAAAACACACAGCCTCGAATTTAGAAACCACCGGGCTTTGTGATCTCAAATGGCACATCCTTATTATTTTGAAACCTTAGCCTCTCAAGGGCTCCACCCAAGAAACGGATCACCCTCTGGTGCTCCAAAACTCTCTCTTAGGCAAGTTCCTTAGTTTTATAATTACAAAGCTGCAGGATTTCACGGTCCACCCAAGGATCCGACCATCCTCCTAAGACCCACGTTTGAATAAACACCACATTGTCATGTTTAGGAGGCCACAGACCTTCAAGGGTTCCACCCATGAATAGGCCCCCTGCTAGCCAAAGCCGCACTTTGGACAAACATCACAGCCCTGGAAGGATGGAGCAACATAAGGAGATGTTTTTGCCATTCTACACAGTTCGAAATAAACACACGGAAGGAACCAGAATAACCCCACGGCGCACACCCCACGCCATAATTACAGAAGACCCGGACTGCGCCCGACCGAATCTGCAGCAGAAACACAGCCTCAGGGGCAAGGCAAGGGGTGTTCTAGTGTCTACTTCCTAAACTTTCTGGGCTCTTGCTGCCTTTATAATAGAAACTGTGACCAAAAGGAAAAAAAAACCCTGCTTTGTTCTCCTCCACGGGCTGATGAGGATGATTTATCAGAGTTTAACGGCTGAGTCTGCCCCAGGCTGGCTGACCTGCTGGAAAATCACTGAGATTTGTCATTATTAAAAAATTGACGCCCTGGGTCCTGACGAGGTGCTTGTTTGTCCTGGGCAGTAACAGACGGGGGTGGCAGCGGGTGCCGGGTGAGCAGGCCGGTACATCTGTCTTCCCACGTGCTGTGGCCAGGCAGGGATGATCCGTTTCCGGCTGGTTAGGCCAGGAGACGGCCCCCGCCCCCCGCCCCCATCCCCAGAAGCAGCTGGAAGGGGAAGAAGGGCTGCACGCCCGGAGTGCGTGAGGCCACTGGTCCCGGTAAAGCACCCAAGGAGGCCCACACCCAGGCCCAGGGAGGGAGGCCCCAGAGCAGCGGTTCTCCACCGGGGGTGATCTTACGCCCGTTAGGGACATTTAGCAAAGTCTGGAGACACTTGTGGGTGTCACACTGGGGACGGGGTGCTGTTAGACCCCCTGCCAGCGCACAAGACTGAGAACCTTCCACGGCGAAGAGTTTTCTTGCCCTAAATGTCAATAGTGCAAGGTTGTGGCAGCCTTCCCTAGAGTAAGGCGGGGCTTTGTCTCAGTAGGTCGGGAGCCTCCGGCAGCCGTCAAGGTCCTGATAAGGAGGTGCTGTCCCCAACAGCTGACACAGAGCAGGGAGGGCACTGGAGGGGAGCTCCTAAGCCGGTTCTAGAGAAGGCTTCGGGGGCCCAGGTTGTTGAGGCTCCAGGTTTTGGTGACTCCCTCACCCCGTTCCCACCCCACCCAGCCACACCAGAGGGATCATGGACTGTCCTCCATGCGGGTCCTCGACTCTGGTCCTCAGTGCCTTTTTCATGCTGTTCCCGGGCCTTTTCTTCCCCAGTTTCTCCCTGCTGTAATAGAACCTGTCCCTCCAGATGTAAATGCCACTGCCTCAGTGAAGCCTGCCCTGATTTTCTCTAACTGTCCCAACATCCATAAGTCCCTTTCCTTCACTGGTAGAAGCAGGGAACTGCTTCCAGGCTGGGGGACGCAGGGTGGAGTAAGGTGCTGCCGGGCCATGCGCGGACTTGGGTTCAGCGCAGCTGGGCTGACGTCCTGTTTCGCTGTTTGTTCCGTAGTTGGTCTTAGGCACGTTGCTTTAAACTTGCTGAACTCAGCGTCTCCAGATTCCAAATGGGGCTCAGTCGAGTGTTGCTGGGAAGATTCGATGCATTCAAATCCATTTGCACAACGTAGCACTCAGGGGACGGATAAACCATCAGAGGTGACCCTTACCGTGCAGGTCCTAGAGATCGTGTGCTGCTCTTGTCCTTTCTGTGGGGGCCATCGTGGCCCCCACTTTCCAGAGGAGGAACCGAGGCCCGGAGAGAGTGAGCGGCCTGCCATCTGCAGAGAGCAGAGGTGAACGCTTCCCTTTCCTGGGCTGCCCTGGGTGATGCCAGGCTTAAAACGGTGACTTTCAAGTGCCTGGCACATAGCTGGCTCTTCTGCCCTCGGGTCTCCATTCCAGTCTGCCGTTCCCCCGACAGGCCTCTGAGATCTGTACACTACACGTTATACGACATCTTACAGATGAGAGGTTATGAGAAATGGGCAGGGTCACACAGTGTGTCAGTGGCAGGGCCAGGTTCTAACCGAGGTCAGCTGACTCCAAAGCTAACAATACTGTGTTAGTGACATAACATCGTAACTGTCACAAATGGGTAAAGACGGCTCACATCAGCACGCGCCACCTTCCAGGTGCTGTGCTGAGTCCTCTACAGGGTTAACTTACAGCTCCCCGTGACTTTCCAACCCCCACAGGTCAGGACCCCAACACTTGCAGGGAGAATGATATTTCCAAGGTTCCCAGACACCCCGACTCTTACACTCCATGGTCTACAAGGTTCCCAGAAACTGTCTGTCCCATGTCAGGAGCTCCATGCCCCCAGCTGGGCCCCTGCCCCAGAAGTGCTCAGGGAACTGCTCTGGCCACCACAGCTTGCCCCTGACAGGCCCGGGCCTGCCCTGGGAGGCTGAGCTCAGCTGGTCCCTAATGAGCATCTCTGGGGACAAAGGCAAAGGCAGCTGGGGCTTCTTGTCCGAGGGCTGTTGTAGAGACAAAGGCATGAACTGATGCGTTCTCTGTTCTTTTGTACTAAATAATTGGCTTCAATTACATGGGCTGGATGGAGTGTGGCACTTGGAAGGAACGTGGAACTTATGACAATGGAGGTCTGAGGGCGCGGGGCCAGCAGGAGGGGCTCTGCCCACCATCCAGGGGTCCACCCTCCCCAACCACCTTGGGGAGGGGTCTTAACTTAGCTTTGTCCAGTTTCCTCCTATGCAGACTGGAGAGACGAAAGGGGAACTTCTGGTTGGGGTTCTCCCCGTCTCTGGGTGGGGGCACTTGGCAAAACCCTGGGGGTCCACGGAGGTCTGGGCTGGGCAGAACTCCAGGTAGACACCTCCAGTTCAGCCAGGACAGCTTCTCCCCTCTTTCCTGTTTCCACCTTGGGTTGGGCAAAGTATCCCTGGACAAAAAAGGGGAAAACAAAGAATTTGAAACTACATAGAGTCTATTTAGGGTCCATCCCAACTCTAGAATTTTGAAATCCCACCTTGAGGTTTGGGGGTCTCATTGCAGAGAGGTGGTCTTCCTGTCATTGAGAGAGGATTCATCAAGGTGGTCTGGTCTGCTATAGCCACGCTCTGTGATCTTGATCTCTACTCTCTGCATCAGAGAAAAAAGGAGATGATGATGATGATGGTGGTGGTGGTGATGATGATGATGGTGGTGGTGGTGATGGTGGGGATGATGATGATGATGGTGGTATTGGTGGTGATGGTGATGATGGTGATGATGATGATGATGGTGATGGTGATGATGATGATGATGGGGATGATGGTGATGGTGGTGGTGATGGTGGCGATGGTGATGATGGTGATGATGATGATATGGTGATGGTGATGATGATGATGATGGGGATGATGGTGATGGTGGTGGTGATGGTGGTAATGATGGTGATGATAATGATGATGGTGCTGATGATGGTGGTGATGATTTTGGTGATAATGGTGATGAGGATGATGGTGATGATGGTGGTGACGATGGTGGTGATGGTAGTGATGGTCATGATGGTGATGGTGACAATGGTGATGGTGGTGATGATGGTGATGGTGGTGGTGGTCATGATGGTGATGGTGATAATGGTGATGGTGGTGATGATGGTGATGGTGGTGGTAGTGGCAGTGGTGGCAATGGTAGCCATGACAATAACAATATGTCTAACTTTTTTGTGTCAGCCTGTATGCCCCACTTGAGCAGCTAATCTGCGCTCTCTCATTGAACCCAAATCCCTGAGAGGCATGTGCAGAGCTGCCTTCATTTTCTTCTGATTCATTCACAGGTATTTACTGACCTCCTACCACATTCTAGGTGCCATGAAAAACACAGCAATCCTTGATCTCAGGGAGCCTACAATCCACAGTGAAAATACTAAAAATGGAGCAGTGTGGGATCAGTGCAACTCCAGTAGGGTGAGTGAGGGCGGCAGTGACAGGTCAGTTATGCTCGGGGCCATCTGGCGGGCCTTCTCAAGTTGTGCGTGGCAGAGACTGGGGATCCCCAGAGCCTGGGACCAGGTAGGGTCCTGTGGTTCAGGGCAGGGACCTGGGCTTTTACCTTGAGTGAGATGGAACCTCTCATGGAGGGGAAAGTGGCGGGGGGGCGGTATTTGACATGCAGGGATCACTCTGGAAAGGAGGAAGTGAGAAGGGATCAGATTAGGGACTCATCTTGGAGGTGCAGGAACAGACAGGAAGGGCTGGAGGGAGCACCGGAGGAAGGTCAAGGGTCACTCCAGGTGTTGGGGTGAGTGATGGGAAGGGGGTATTCCCGTTTGCTGCAATGCAGACATATGAAGATTCGATGCCTACCAGCTGTAGGGTGAGGATAGGCAGTAAGCAACAGAGTACGAGACTGGGGGTCAGGGCACAAGTCTGGTGGTGTTTGCCACGGCACACAGGGTATTTGTGTCTATGATCCCCGAGGAAGCGGGTGTGGAAGGAAGAGACGCGGACAGGGCCCTCAGGGCTTAGGGGCTGGCAGGTGAGGGGGACCAGTGGCAGAAGAGGAAGGCTGCCAGGAGGCAGGGAGAGAGCCAGGAGCGTGGAGAACCCGCAGGGGAGTGATCGGCTTGTGACGTGGGCCCGTTAAGAGAAGCCCCAGAAATAACTATGGATTTAGCAACACGGAGGCCATCCTGACCCTGACAAGAGCATAATGGGGGGGGGGTCGCGGGGGGCAAAACCTGACTGAAGTCGGCTTGGGAGAGCACAGGGAGAGTGGAGCGGGGTCTGCCTGCCTTCACAGACGTGGCTCCTCTTTCAAGGAGCTTTGTGACTGAGAAAACAGCCGTGCAAGGGGATAGGACCCGGAGAGGGCTTTTGTGGGCGTCTGTTTCAAGGTGGGAGAAATTCGAGCGCACTGCCATGCTGCTAAGGATGACAGAGGAGGAAATTGAAGATGAAGAGGGGGCAGGGGAAGGATTTGTGTGCAGTGTGTTTAGTGGGTGAGAGGGGCTTTGTCTGACACTCGAATGAGGGATTGGCCTTCAATAGGCTACAAAGAAAGAAACTGAGGTCCACAGAGGTGAAGGGACTTGCCCAAGGACCCACAGGTGGGCAGGGGCAGAGCAGGGACCAAACCCTCCCCGTCGGACACTAGAGCCCGGTTCCATCACCACCCAGTGTCCTTGGTTCCCGGATCAGAGTTAGACCTCGAGGCTAAGGTCAGTGATGTTTCCCCGCTTCCTCGGGGATCATGGACACAAATACCCTGTGTGCCGTGGCAAACACCACCGACCAGGGCAGGGTGGGGCTCAGAGGCAGGCCCCCAGAGACGGCCACAGCTGGGTCCAGGGCCCCCATCTCCCACAATCCACGTGGCCTCCTCTCCACACTGCTGTCACTCTCCTCCGGCCCTCAGGCTTCTGCTTGGAGAAGGGGGGTCCTGGCTCCCAGCCTCAGGTGGGGAGTGAGGCCCAGTGAGGGCTGCAAACTCGATCCATGGCACAGGCACCGCGTCTCCTGGTCCCCAGCCACGAGGGGTAGTTGGATGTGGGTTTCCGCCTGTGTCCGAGTCTTTATGACACGAGTGTAGTGCCCGCGCTACACGTGCTCACGGAGGAGCTTGCCTTCGTCTGGTCTGGGTACGCAGATGTGTGTGTGGTGCGCAAGTCAGCCCGTGCTGTGATAAGGCTCAGGAACAAACAGCACCACTGGGGGGGCCCCGCAGGAGCTGACGATTCGTTCCCTCACTTCTGGGTCTGCAGTCAGCCGGGTGTCAGTACTGGCCCTACCTTTGGTCAGGTGCGGCTCCAGGCTGGGGGCTGACTTCAGGCCAGATCTGCTGGCTTTCTCCTTTCACTTGGACTCATACTGCTTCGGCACGAAGTGCGGGAGACCGAGCCAAATTATGCAAGCACATTCAGAACACCCCTGTGTCCTCAACCGTTCCATTGGCCCAAGCAAGTCATGGGGCCAGCCCCAACCTCCTGGGGCAGAGAAATATGTTTTTTCTATGGGGAGGCTACGGCCAAGCCACACAGCAAAGGGTGTGTTGGTTAGTTAACAGTATCATGGGGCACCTGGGTGGCTCGGTCCGTTGAGCCTCTGACTCTTGATTTCAGCTCAGGTCATGATCTCATGGTTCATGGGATCAAGGTTTACATAGGGCTCTGTGCTGACAGCATAGAGCCTGCTTGGGATTCTCTCTCTCCCTCTCCTTCTGCCCCCCAGTCTCTCTCTCTCTCTCTCTCTCTAAATAAATAAACTATTTTTAAAAATCCAAAAGGATTTCTTAAAAAAAAAAAACCATACAGTGCTACATTAGTTTCAGGTGTACAATATAGTGGTTCAACATTCTATACATTGCTTGGCACTCGTTATGATAAGTGTACTTGTTTTTATGCTTATTTATTTTTGAGAGAAAGAGAGAGAGAAAACCAGAGGGTGAGTTGGGCAGACAGAAAGGGAGACACAGAACCGGAAGCAGCTCCAGGCTCTGAGCTGTCAGCACAGAGCCCGATGTGCGGCTCAAACCCGTAAACCACGAGATCGTTATCTGAGCTGAAGTCGAACGCTTAATGGACTGAGCCATCCCGGAGCCCCTGATAAGTGTGCTTTTTAATCCCCAATGGATAAGGAGGATGTGGACACAGAGGGGGTGGAGAGCGGAGACCTCCCTCCAATCTTCCACATCAGGGAGTGTTATGATCCTTAAATGGGGGTGGGGGTGGGGGGGTCACATTGACAGCAGCTGCCCAGCCCCATCATTTACAGCTGGAGCAGCTGTCCTCTTCCCACCTGGGAGAGCTCCCTGAAACCACCAAGCCACACTGGGCTTGGGAATTGAGTGATCATTTTGATTCTAACTTTTAGAATTTTCCAAGGAGGGAGGGAACATTCCAGATGATCCTCAAGGCTGCAGGATCTGGCAGTCACTCAGGGTGCTGCCCCTCGCAAGCCCAAGCATGGTCAAGAGGCCAACAGTGATTCATAGCGCATCACCCTCCTCTGCCCACCCTGCCTTCCAGGGCACCCAGTCCTGAGCCTGGCTCAGGCCATGCGACTACCCAGGAGAGTTTGGAGTCCACACGGGCAGTGCCAGCCCAAAGGAGTCCTTCCTCGAAGCCGGTTTTACAGGCCAAAGCATCAGCTTGGTGGCACTGCTTCTTCCCCACAGTCTCCCCAGGCAGCTCCCCTGAACTGGCACTAGATGTTTCATTTCCTTTCTCCAGAGTATCGACGCCTTACAGATCCTTGGGGAAAGTTGAAACATCACGTTTCCTCTGGGGGCTCAGCCAAGAGTTTCTGGACTGGCACCTTTCCCCCCCTCTCCTGCTCTGCTGTCCCACCGATGGCCATCTCCTTGGCAGCTGGGACGAGCAGGAGTGGCGGCTCCCGGGACGGACCCTGGAGTACGTGATTCCCAGACTGGAGAGGAACTGGGGTCAAGAACGCTCTCTCACTGCACGGACACCCCGGCTCCCAGGACAGGCTGGACAAGCTGTGGAGACACTGCCAATTCTTTCCCCATCTTTTTCTCCGTGGCAGACAATGGTTTCAGAGGGGATGGTGTTGATGGGGGGCGGGGGGAGGCTCAGCACCCACCTGCCATCGTCCAGGCTCAGGTGGGAGCATGCACCCCCACACCTGGGGCACCCCATACACTTCCTGTCCGGCTGGCTGTGGAGGGTGTGGGTGGCCACGGCACCAGTGTTAATGTGGGCATGGAGTCTAGCCTCCATTTAAAGAGAGGGGCGCCTGGGTGGCTCAGTCTGTTATGCGTCCTACTTCAGCTCAGGTCATGGTCTCATAGGTCCTGGGTTCAAACCCTGCATCTGGCTGTTTTCAGCACACAGAGCCTGCTTCGGATCCTCTGTCCTCTCTCTACCCCTCCCTCCACTCGTTCTCTCTCTTTCTCTCAAAAATAAATAAACATTAGGGGCGCCTGAGTGGTTCGGCTGGTTGGGCATCCGACTTTGGCTCAGGTCATGATCTCATGGTTTGTGAGTTCAAGTCTCACATCGGGCTCTCTGCTGTCAGCACGGAGCCTGTTTCGGATCCTCTCTCTCTGTCTCTCCACCTGCACACGCTCATGGTCTCACTCTCTCCCCCCAAAATTAATAAACATTTAAAACACTACCTTAACAATAAATAAATAAAGGTTAAAAATGAAAATAAAGATAAGGTAGGTGGCAAGGGGAGGGGCTGGACGGGGAACGGGCACTAAGAAGGGCTCTGGCTGTGCGGAGCCCCGGGCGTTGCCTGTAAGTGATGAACCGCTGAAATCTACACCCGAAACTAATATGACACTGCATGTGAACGACCTGGAATTGAAAGAAACTCTTGAAACTACAAAAAGTAAAAGGTGGGGTACACAGAATGGAACGTTAGCTTGGAAAAGGAAGGGAAGTCCGTCACGTGCTACAACAGGGACGGACCTTGGGGACCTTGGGCTCAGTGAAGTTACTCCCGTCACAAAGGGATAAACGCGTGACTCCACTTACAGGAAGTAGCCGTCAGATTCCCCCCCGCCGGGGAGTAGAGCGGTTGCCAGGGGCCGGAGGAGGAGGGAACCGGACTTCGTGTTTAATGAGAACGGAGTTGAGATTGTACAGGATGAAAAGAGCTCTGGGGACGTAGTGACGGCTGCCCGACGCTGTGAGCGTATTTAATGCTGCTGAGCTGTACGTCTGAAAACGGCTGAGACGGTCCATTTCATGACAGGTGAACTTCGCCGCAGTAATAATAACAAACAGATGAGGTGAAGCCCGGAGGAGAGATCTGCCCAAGGACGCAAGACCACTAGGATGTGAGCCTGCACAGGGCGGCTGCGATGTTGACATTATGGACCCTGCACTTCCCCCCACCTCACACCCCCCTCCAAACCCCCCCCCCCGCCCCCGGCCACTGCAGTGAGGGCCGGAGAAAGACTACCCAGCCAGTGGCCAGTGCCGCAGAGCTGGCCAGAAATGGAGCTCTGGGGTGGGGGTACAGGGGGGAGGGGGGGACTGGCCCCACTTCTTACCTTGGACACGACGCAGGTCTCAGCCTCTCTGAGTCAATGCCACCCTGTGGGACAGAGATTGTAAAGATATCACCTCAAGGGGCGGGTGTGAAAATGAGAGCAGCTTATGTTCCCAGCATGGCGCTAGGCTTCAGGGCAGAGTTAAATATACACACACAAAAATGGTGCCGATTCAGTGCCACCACACGGGCCCTGTCACAAGAGTCTGCTCTGTCCTCGGTGGGAGTGACAAAGAAGTAATGTGACTGAAACATCACAGGACGCTCCTTGAAGTAGATGCTATTTGTGTGAAGGGTAGAGAAGGGTTTTGGCAGGACATCTTGAGGTGCCACAGTCATTCCTGCCGGAGGTTATAGATTGACTAAGAATCTGGAGGTGGGGGTGACGGGGTCTGATCTGCTCTGAGAACTTGCAACTAGGCTCCCCTGGCTGGAGTGGAGGACAAAAGTTAATGAATCAGTTCTTTGATTTGCAAATCATGACAACTCAGCTCAAAGGGAATTTTTTCTCATGTTATCATCGGAATGGTGTGGGAGATGAGCTTCAGGTACAGCTGGATCCAGGATCCAGTCTTTCTTAGTCTGTTTCCCAGTCCTGCTTCCCTGGCACTAGCCTCCTTCTGACATAAATGGATCGCTCAGGGCTTCCTTCCCTCGGGCTTCCACTTTAGTTGGGGAAGAACGGTTTGTTCCTGGAATTTCCGCCCGAAGTCCCAGGGCTGACCCTGATTGACCTGGCTTCCACAGCAAGCCATTCCTGAGCCATGTGAAGCTCAGGGCTATTGGCTTGGACTCACCCCTAGATCTCAGGAGGGGGAAGGTGTCGGCCCTGCTGGGACAACATGGCTGGGAGTGGCAGATGGGCAGTTCCTCAAAGGCAGGATGATGTTTCTGGAAGAAGGGAAATGAATGTTAAGAGAGGCAAAGAAAAAAAAAACCACCAGGCATCCTCTACGGGTAGCAAGAGCTAAGGCTGCAAAGATATGCCCTCCTCTAATTCATACTGCCACCCCCCAACTTTTCCTGCCCCCCACCAGCCTCCCCCTCCTGCTCCTGCTCTGCTCCTTCTCGCCTCGTTGGTTCCTCTCTGCACATGCTCCCAACCTCCCTGGATGCTGGGCGTGCAATCTCGTCCCCCTCAGAGGTGCCAGCAACACCTTCTGGCAACACAGCATCTGCCTGCTGCCACCCCCCCCCCACCCTGGCCATGAACGGGGAGGGAGGGAGGGCTGGGGGCTGACCCATTTCTCCAGACTCCACCTCCTGCCTGTGAGATCGTTGGCCGTCTGGGGGAGCAGGCGACGTTCTGGCCCAAACCAACCTCAATCAGGTTTTTGAGCAGAGTCCCAGCAGGCTCTCACCGGCTCCGCGGATATGCCAGCCCCAAATATAGAACAGCCAACCCCACCCTTCATTCTGTAATTTGCTCGAAATCAGATGATAACACTAGCCCGGGGAGACATAATTTGTGATAACCCGGCCCGGCCCCGCTGGGTTTGGTCCAAGATGACATCAATGTAGAGAAGCGTGCCTGTGGCTTCAGCCCCCTTCTCTGCATCATGTTCCCGTTTTAGCTTTCGTTCCTGGTCCCAGTGGCCATCTGCTGCCACTGCTCTCTCCCTTCCCCCCTCAAGTCCCTGAAAAACTCAACGCGGCCTGGAGGAAATGGGCCATTTACTCATTCATTCACCCCACGGACCGCTGTTGAGCTGGTACCATGCGTGCAGATGCTGTGAGGTTCTGGGGACAGGGACGGGACGTTGCAGACAGGCCCTGGGCCCCGAGACCCCAGCCTAGCGGGGTAGGAGAGGTCAGGGTCCCCGTCAGGAGCCCCGGAGGCCTCAGAGATAAGCCTCCCCCTGAAGCTGAGCCGAGAGGGGTGTTGGGCACCATTTGGGGGGCGGGCAACAGGGCCTCGGGGAGGAGGAGAGGGGTGCTCAACGCGAGCAGCTGGGTGTGTGCAGAGCTCGTGAGAGACGTCTGACCCCTTGACCATGGCCACGGGCTCCCGTCTGGAGGCTGAAGGCCAGGTTTGGAAATGGTCTTTTCCCTCAGGGGAGGTGTGCGCACATGGGTGCTTCAGACCTTCCTTCTCTGCCTCCTCCCCACTTCCCGGAATAGTTTCTATTCATCCGCAAGCACAGATGGTGGGAGCGCCCGCTAACTTGGGGATGGGGGCCCGACGTTGGGGCACAACGGTGAGCCAAAGGCGCGGGGCGGGCAGCCACAAAGGCAGCTCACGAGTAGATGTTGAAGGGGATCTGCCTGTGATGGTGGAAAGGTTCAGGGGCTCTGAAAGAGGGGAACGGAAGCCAACTGGCTCCTGTTGGGAGGCGGGGCATGAGGCCTGAGGCCAGCCATGCTCCCCGGCTCTGGGCACCACCAGGACAGAGGGCTGGAGGCTGGAGCAAGGGGGTCGGATGATAAGAGGCAGCGCGATACTGGGTGGAGCTGGGAGGTGGGTGGGTCTGGCCTTTGGCCTTGAACGTCATGGGAGCAACAGGGGCCAGTTCAAGGAGGTGATTGGGTCTGGACTTGCCCTGACCACCTAACCCCAGTCTTGCCCATGGGAAACTGGTTACACTTGGGTTTCAGCTCAACAATGGGTAATTTTTCAGTATACGTATGTCCTGGCTTCTCTGTACTGACATGAAGAAATGATTTGCTGTTTCTCTGAGGTTTAAATTTAACTAGGTGTCCGGTTTTGGTTTTTGTTTCTCTGTTAAATGCAACAACCGTGAGTGGGGAGGGGGAGCACATTCCTGCACCGCCACCCCCCCCTTCTCTGCTGCCATTGCCACCTCTCAGGCTGACAATCCAGAGGACAGCCTGCCTGCTGCTGCCCTTGCCTTGTGTTCCTTCCTCGGCCCCGCTCCATCCCAGGGCAGGACAGACAAACGGCCTCCTAAAGTCACAGTCAGGGGCAGAGAGAGAATTGGGGCCTGTCAGTTATGGGTCCCAAATACGGCCCCACGGTCACCTCTCTGGGCCTTTGCCCAGGCTGTTCCCTCTGCCCGGCTCTCTGTCCTGATCGCACCTGCTTGTTAGAGGCCCAGCTTGTCCCCATCTCTCACAGCCCTGGGAGACGGTGACCACGAGATCAGCTGCCATTTGCTAGGCACCAACGGTGCTGGACACGTCGTGTGTGATCGTCACATCCCCTGTGGGGTGGGCTCCTCTCTCCTCCTTGTTCAAATGGGAAGGCCGAGGTTCAGAGAGGCCAGGTACCAAGGATGCAGACTGCAGCAGCGGCTGTGAGGCCTCGCGATTGCAAGCCCACCTCCTTCCCAGAGGGCCAGGGCGGCGCTGACCTGGGGGGCAACGGGCTGTTCCTGCCAATAGCCTCTTCAGACCACACGGACCCCAAGCTCCCCCTCCCCGCCTTTCGTTTTCCAATTATAAACCTCCTTCCTGCTCAAGCCAGCAGGAAGCAAGGTTTCCTGTTTCCTTTTAAAATTTCCAACTTGATTTTTCTTTGACTCCGGGTTCCTGAGGCTGGTCTAAGCGACACCCATAAGGAACTCTTGATTTAGAAGAAAACGGTAAGTCGGCCGTCTCGTGGCTGTTAGGGTTTCTACCATCCTGAGCTGCTGCCCGGCACGCCCCACGCGGACCCCGGTGCTCCCTCCCCAGCGCGTGACAGGGCCTCTCTCTGCCGTCGCTCACTGATAGTCCCAGCCTGTACCAACTGCCCCCGGAGTTTGGCATCTCAGACTTTCTGGGGTTAATCAGGCTGATTGGTTTTAATCAGTTCCCTGCCTCCAACAAACCACCAGGGAGTAGAGTGGCAATGGGCAGGGGAGAAAGCCGGGTTCCGTGGGCACGGACTTGCTCTGTGTGACTTGCTGAATGCTCACCCTCTCTGGGTCTCAGTGTCCTCGTTCATGTAAATGGGAGGGAGAGAATGTAATTCTGTGATCATAGAGGCGTTCATTCATGAGATTCTTTTGAGCACTTACTATACATGCTAGAAGATGTTTTAAGCCCCCGGATCTATCCATGAACAAAAGGGAAAAGGCTCTTCCATCCTATACTTCTCTTCTTTTAGGAGAGACTCAGTCTATGGACCCGCACTGCCCGCTGTGGAAACCACCAGCACACGTGGCTATTTAAGTGTAAAGTAAAGGGGCTTCCTGGTGGCTCAGTTGGTTACGCATCTGACTTTGGCTCAGGTCACAGTCTCACGGTTCATGAGTTCGAGCCCCGCATTGGATTCTGCACTGATAGGTGGAGGAGGCTGGAGCCTGCTTCAGATTCTCTGTCTCTCTCTCCCTGCCCCTCCCCCACGTGTGCCTGCACACACTCTCTCTCAACAATAAAATAAATATTTAGAAATTAAATGTAAAGAAAATGCAATAAAATTGAAAATTCAGGCCCCCTGTTACGATGGCCACATTTCAAGGGCACGAGCACCGTGAGTGGCCTGTGGTTACCCCCCAGCCACTAGTGCAGGTGAGGGCGTGTGTCCGCCATCAGGGGGCGTTCTGCTGGGCGGTGCTGCTGCAGACTGACATGTAACAGGCCTTCGGGGAGGCGGGGTGTGTGTGTGTGTGTGTGTGACAAGGGGAGCACCATGAGTGGCGCTTCTTGAGCAACAATGGTTGGGGAAGGAAAAATCTGAGCAAAGGTCCAGCGGCACTGAGGAGTGTTTCCTATGGAACTCTGGGAGATGACTGGTCCCGGCAGAGGGAACTGAGAATGTGAAGGCCCTCAGCTAGGAGTGTGGTTGAAGCCGAAGGAGAAGGGAAGTTGCACTGGCTAACCTGGAGAAGAATGACAGAGGGGAGACCTGTCGGGAGCTTGGGGTCATATCGTCTGGGGCCCTGCCGGCCGCGCGAAGGACTTAAGTGTGATGGGAAATCACTAGCAGGTATCGGCTGGGGAGTGCCATGGTCTGCTTCTCGCGTTTCCAGGATCTTCCCGGCTGCTGTGTGGAGCGAGAGGCCAGGAGAGGAAGCCAGAGGCTGGTTAGGAGTCTGGTAATGCTGATAATTATCACCAGCCAGGAGCCATGGAGGTGGTCACATTCTGGAAATGCTTTGAAGTCGAGCATCAGTCTGGCTGATAGATTAGAAGAGCAGAATCAAGGACAAACCCGACCTTTGTGGCCAGGCACCCAGGTGCACAGTGGGGCCGTTCTGGCAGGAAAGATGATTGGTGGTCCGCCTGTGAGGGAGCCCGAGTTCTGTACCGGCCAAGTCAAGTTTGAGATGCACGTCAGCCATCCAAGTGGAGGTTTAAGGTGTGCTGTTGTCTATTTGAGTCTGAATACCAGGGCTGGAGAAGTAAATGTGGCAATGTCAGTCTATAGGTGGCATTTAATGACCGGGACGGTGTCACATAGCACTTTGGGTGAAATGACAATTACGGTCATTTCTCAAGTCTGCTTCATGTCAGGCATACTATTATCTACCTTATTCTTATTCAGCCCTTGAATCAACTCCCGAGATGTCAACGCAATTACTTCCATTTTACAACTGAGAGAAAGGAGGCTCAGAGAGGTGAAGTATCTTCTTCAAGGTCACACAGGATTTGATATGAATCTGTCTGGTTTCAGAGCCTTCATCCTCTTAGCGGCCTGAGGAAAGCAGTAGTCTGGGTTCTGACGGGAGCGGGCTGACCAGTTCATCTGGGTTTGGCTGTAGAGGACCTTGGATGCCAGGCCATGGAGCTAAATCCATGCAGAGGCAGAAAAGCTTCCAGTAAAGGACCAGGGCTGCCCGGCCATTCTCCGAGTGATACTTCCTCCTGAGACTCACCCTCATGGACTTCTGCTGCCCTTTGACATCCCACCTCCTCGGGGTTGGCCAGGTAGCCGGTGGCCCAGGCAGGTAGAGAGAGGCTTGGGAACTGCTCTCAGCTTCTCCAGAAGTAAGAAGGGGTAACACTGAGCTTCCAGATCTCTCTGCTGCCCCAGGAGACTGCCCTTCCCCTGGACAGACTTCTCTTCTCCCTCTCTAGATATCCTGGGCTGATGACAACATTCCACGTACCCCTCTCCAATCCTGGGCTCGAAGACTCGTGGGACCTCAGAGCTGAAAGGCCCATGATTATCCGGGACAATGCACTCCCTCCCCCTGGATGGGAAGACTGAGGCCAGACAGCTGAGTCTGGACTGGAGTCCGGGTCTCCTGCCTCCACGTGATGTCCATCTCGTGAGATCTCGGCGACTGGAAAACCTTCTTTTCCTTCCCACGGCTCAGAAACGGCACTGGTGCTCCCAGGCCTGCAGCAGCAGCGGCGGCAGCGTCACAGAGTGTGGCAGGAACAGGGCCCAGCAATGCGCCTGGCCGAGCCCTCCCACCACAGACTAGTGGCCTCCCCACTTCAGATCCTCCAGGCCACACGTTCTCCATTCGGAAGCAGCGGACTCGTTGCGAGCACAGACTTGATCACAACACTTCACAAGCTGAAGGCAGGCGCTGCTGATCCTATCCTGCTTAGTGTCCGGGCCGCAGTTCTGTCGCCCAGAGCCGCGCAGGGGCGTCTGTGTGTTTTCCATGCAGGTTTTGACCAGCTTCGCCGCGTTGCCCCACGCCTGCGGATGGGTGCCCTGTATCCTTCCCGTGCAGCCCTGGAGGTGCCGGGAAGCTTTCCAGCCCCTTAGGGTGACCTTGGCCAATGGGAGGGTGGGGGTGGGGCCAGAATACAACAGCTTCTGCTTCTTCCGGGGCTGAGTGCTCCTGGCATTCCTATAGGACAGAGCAACTGGGCGTGGCCTGGGCCCCTTCCCAACACACCTGCACCCCGGATCATGCTCTCCAACTAAGTGCTCACACTTAAGTCCTTGTCATCGGCTCTGCTTTCTGGAGACCCCAGGCTCAGACATGGCCTGTCACCTACTTACAGCAAGCCGTGGAGCGTCACTTCATACAGGGACAGAAGTGACACACTGAGCAAGACAGACTGCCCTCCGCAGGATCCGAATAACCAACCGCGATGGTACTGGGGAAGGTGGGACGCCCTGCATAAGGCTTCCCTTCCTTTCCTGATGGGTGGTGACACTGTCATATGAAATCGGACTCAGAGGGGATAGACAGAGCACCACGCTTTCTGGGAATGGAGAGATCCCCTACCGTGTCCTTTTCTTCTACTTATTCTCTCTCACCCTGTATTAGATGGGCTCCTCTCAGCCCCCACCCCTGTGATCCCTAGATGCCCAGAATCTCTGTAATGACATAAAGTGTTACCACTTGCGGAGTGTTCGCCGTGGCCAGGCTCTGTGTGTAATGGTTGCTAGTGTGGATTTAGGAGCCAGACTCCCTGGGTTTGAGTTCTGGCGCTACCAGAACTTTGGGCAAGTCACTACTAATCTGTGCCCCGTGGTCCTCATTTATCACATGGGGACAGTACCTCCATCAGAATGGCCAGGGAAGTGACGTTAACATATGTGAAGTGTTGAGAGGTGCGCAGGGAACACAGATAGAAGTACCATCATAATTGTCAGAGAGCCTGGGTGACTCAGTTGGTTGAGCGTTCACCTCTGGTCATGATCTCATAGTTTGTGGGTTCGAGCCCCGTGTTGGGGTGCTGCGGATTCTGTGCATGTCTCTCTGTGTCCCTCTCTCAAAAATAAATAAACATTTTTTAAAAACGTAAGTGTACTATTCTAATGGCCAAGTCTTTACTCTCACCTGCGGTCTAAGCATTGCCATCCGATTATTCAGAGAGACACTGAGGTTCAGAGAGGTTGACTTGCCCAAGGCCACACAGCCGGTCAGAAGTGGAGCTGGTGCTCAAACCCTGTCTGTCCCAGTCCAGAGCCTGGGGCACTGAGGGGACCGGTTTCCCAGAACGCAGGGACCGAGTTGCAGCTTTAAACTTTCTTCCGCCTTGATGGGGCGCCTGGGTGGCTCAGTCAGTTGAGCGGCTGACTTCAGCTCAGGTCAAGATCTCACGGCTCGTGAGTTCGAGCCCCACATCAGGCTCTGTGCTTGCTGACAGCTCAGAGCCTGGAGGCTGCTTCAAATTCTGTCTCTGTCTCTCTCTCTCTCACCCCTCAAATATAAACATTAAAAAACAGATAAACTTTCTTCCGCCTTGAGAGGAGTACTGGGTCCGGCCTGTGGATGGGCTTTGATTATTTGATGGAGAAAACCATCCACGGGGTCATAAAGGACCTCTGGAGGGCACAGCAGCTCCCATCCCCCAGCCCTCACCCCTGTCTTCTGATCCACTTACCCATCATCCCCTGCGTCAGCAGTGGCCAAGTGGGGACATCCAGGCTGCTGGAATCACGGGGCAGGTTTGCACATAGCAGTATTTCCAAAGCTGTGTCCGAAGGAAAACTCATGTCCTCAGAGACCTACTGGGCTTAAGCGAAGACTAGCCTCGTGGCTAAAAATGCCTAGAAAATGTCGGGGTCCCCCAACAGAGACCCTTTCGACTCCGGGGACTTCTGAGATCCTTTACTACTTCACCATGGGCTGTGACTCTCCAAGAGCAAAGAGTAACACAGCAATTCCCAAACAAACTTCTTCAGGGAACCCTCTCTCGAGGACAGTCATTCAGATTTGCAGAACGGGCTTCGGGCACAGCTGCTCCAGCGTTTGGCGTACTCTACCCTCTTCCAGACGGACAGATTGCCTCAGCCAGATGGGGGCTTCCCTGAGCTGGCTGCTCCTGCCTGGGAAGTCTGTTGCCTGCTCTTGGGAAAAGGCGTGAGTCACCCATCTTTGGGCTTTGGGCGCCAGCCCCGGGGTACGGTGCAGGGTGTGTTCAGGGGGAGGTTACGAGCAGCCTCTTTGGCTACCCCCCTGTGGCCCAGGATGTGAAGGCCACCACGCTACGGGCAGACCCAGTAGTGGCTAAGGCTCTGCCGTGGCACGTCCGTTGCCACAGCCATATTGGTTATTAACATGGAGAGTCACCCATGTCACTGCCCTGACATATCAGTTGGTCAATATTTCTAACGTCCTCCTTGGTGGCAGCTCTCTGTGCCCATCAGATGCTCTAGCATCAGAAGACGTGGGCAGATGAAGAACATAGGCCCAACGGTGCGCTAGAGGGGGGTGAGCACAGCCCGGGACTCTGCCTTTCCCCCTCCTTCTCTGCCGCTTCCCAGCGTGTCCTCCCCGGAGAGGTTAGTCTGGCTCTGAGTCCGAGTATTCTCATCTGCAGACTGGGTGTTCTGAGTGTGAAGGGGCCCCGGGGCCACAGGGGGCCCGGGTTGCACACAATATTAGTTGCTTCTTTCTTCCTCATTGTGGCCAGGGCAAGATGCCGGCGGGGAGCGGGTGCCTGGAGTGACACTCCTTGCCCAGAGCAGCCTCCTCATTAAGGGAGCAGTTCCACATCCACATCTAATTACCCTCTAACTGCCTGCTCCCCGCCGGGCCCCGCCTGTTTTCTGCCTCCTGCCGGGGTGGGAGACGGAGTCTAATTGGAAAGCTCTCTGCCAGGCAGGACTCCATGCCTGCTGGGGGCAGCAGTCCGGCGGGGCGGTGGGGGGGGGGTGCAGGGAAAGGGGAGGCTGGCCCTGCCTGGCTCCTGCAGGCCACCTCCAGCTGAAGGGTGGGAACAGCCCAGGCGAACCTGGCTCGTCCTGACTCACTAACCCATGAGGGCAGGGTGGGCAAGGGCATCCACTGAGCTCGTGCTGTTGGAGGCTCTGGGTTGGCTTGTTTCCAAACCAGTGGAGTGATTAAAGATGCACACTTGGAGCCCAATAGACCTGGTTTGGATCCGTGCTCTCCGCTGACCAGCTTGTGGCATTAAAAGCCTCATCTTGTCCTCAGGTGTCACATCTGAAGAATGGGAAATCTACTGTGGGGAGGAAATGAGAAAAGAACACAGAGGGTTTAACAGAGCCCCGTCCACACAAGTCCTCTGTCAGTTGGGGACTATTGTTAGAGTTGCACCCTCCTTTTTTCCTTTCATGTTATTTATCTATTTTGAGAGAGGGGCGAGGGGCAGAGAGAGAGAATCCCAAGCAGACTCACGCTGTTGGCACCGAGCCCGACACGGGGCTCGAACCCAAGAACTGTGAGATCCTGACCTGAGCAGAAGAGCTGGCTGCTTCACCGACTGAGCCACCTAGCTGCCCCTAGAGTTGACACCCCTAATTCCATCCCACTGTTTGAGGTCAAAGGCCCCAATTTTTTTTTTTCACAGAAAGAGAAACTGAGATTCAGAGAGGTAGAATGACTTCTTCAAGATCATCCAACTTACAGTAAGTGGGAGAGGTCCAGCCCCGCTGCTCTTTCCGCACTCCTTCCCAGCATTCATACAGACGTCAACCTTCATTGGGTGCCCGGTACGTCCCCCACTCGATTCCGGCAAGGACTGGCCTCCAGACACTTCGGTCCCCTCCACAAACACTGCAACTTCGTTTCCCAGCCCCTTTGCCATGCACGCCTCTGCTATAGAAGTGAGAAAGTTACTCCATCGCCCACCTCTCTCATAAGTAGGAAGCATTTGACAATCGTGTGGGGGGAGGTGGGGCAAGCAGTAGAGGGAAGAAAGAGGATTGGCCTTTCAAGGAAAGCTTTGCATTCCTGGTAAAGAGTTCAAACCACGAGTTCATAGATCACCTTCTACTCTCTTCCTTCTGGAAATGCAGACGTGAGTTCTGGAGCTGCAGCAGCCATCTTGTGACCAGGAGACCTCACACGTAAGGATGAAAGCCAATAAGCTAAGGATGTCCAAGAAGAGAGATTGGGATTCTGGGTTCCTGACGGCCTCATTGAGGCCGGAACTACCACTGTCACCTTACCCAATTGCCTCCACCCCCATTTATTTAGGGGCTAATGGTTCTCAAAGAGTGGGACCTGCTTGAACACCATCAGCGGGATCACATAGGCACTTGTCAGAAAAGCAAATTCTTGCCATTCCCACACCATGCAGATCTGCTCAGTCAAAAATCCTGAGCAGTCTGGGTTTTCAACAAGCCGTCTAAGTGATTCTGACGCACCGTGATGGTCAGGAACCACTGGCCGAAGCACCCTGTTAATCAGGAACCTGTTTACTTATATCTACATGAAGCTCTCACTGATAGCACATCCCTGAGCTTTGGCTCAAAGCCTCTTCTCTGCCTAGAATGCCTAATTTCCCCCTTCTCTGCCAGTCTTTTTTATTAAATGAATTAATTTTCATCCTAGAAACCCAGAATGACAGAAAATTCAGCTGTTGCAGTTTGGCAAGGCGCATGATTCTTTTTTGGAATTGGCCTCAACCATCTCAGAGAGCTGGATATAAGCAAAAAGCTACAAAATTGCTCCACTGGGGGGGAGGGGGGGGAAACGGGACTTGTTTGGTTCCAGCTGGAAAACCCAGAATTGGTCTTTCTCTCTCTCGTTTTTACATTAAGCCAGGAGTGAGGAGTGAGCTCCAGGATCCTGATCATCAGCGAACCTGGTCCCCGAGGTTCCTCTCCTGGTTGGGCCACAGTCGGAGCCTGTGGCGCACCCACCATGAGCGGCCAGTGTGCGGACGCAATTGTCTTAGTTAGACTCTGCTGCGTAACAAAGGACACCAAATCTTGGTACCTTGGAATGACGATTTATTTTCCCCTGGTTCTGTAGTTGACCCGGCAGTCCTGCTGCTGGCTGTGTCTGTGTTCAGTAGAAGGGCCTGGGCGCAGCTGGGATGGTCGCTGGGCCCTCATCTCTCCACGTGGTCTTTCAGCCCAGACCTCCTCACAGCATGGCAGGCTCAGGGCACAGCCACAGGGGGCAAAGACAGGAGCTCGAAGGCCTCTCATGACCTGGGCTCTGGGACTCACATAACTGCTCTTCTGCAAGATCTGTTGGTGGAAGCAAGTCACAAGGTCGGCTTAGATGCAGGTGGATGGAGAAACAGACTCTGCGCCTGGCTGGGAGACAGCACGGTCGTGCAGAGGCGTGGGTACACCAGTGGGGGAGGAATCTGCAGCCTTTAAAGGATGCCCACATCTGCCTCTGGTCACATGGCCTGTGTTCCTTCCTCAGCAGGTTATACGTGGCCCTATAGACCTACTCCCATGGTAGCATCAGGGTCAGCATCTGGAGTCCCGTGGTCTAGGTCAGGTCCAGATGTGGGTGGAGCTCTCCTTCACTCCGGCAACTTCTCTAACCTCAGGCACTCGGGATGAAATAGCGAGACAATATAGATGATTTCATTTTTAAAAGCAAGGGACAGTAGATGCATGACAGTCTCTGATCCATCACAATCTTGAAATCTATTTCTTTTATTTTTTTTAAACTCTTTTTATTTTTGAGAGACAGAGCATGATCGGGGGAGGGGCAGAGAGAGAGGGAGACACAGAATCCGAAGCAGGCTCCAGGCTCTGAGCTGTCAGCACAGAGCCCGATGAGGGGCGTGAAACCACAAACCGTGAGATCATGACCTGAGCCGAAGTCAGACCCCTAACCAATTGAGCCACCCCGGCGCCCCTCCCGATGCTTGTGGTCAAATTCCTCTCCTCTGGGGATGGAAGACGCTCCTTAATTAGGGCCTGGTTCTGCCCCTGGGGGTGGCCCTGGGTCCATCGGTCCCTTGCAGTCTTGGCTCCGGCCCCTGGGCTCTGGGCTCCCTGTCTGGGTAATACTTGCACTGAACAGCTTTCTTGGACTGCTTCCTGTTTGTAAAATTCAGAGGCTTTTTTCATTTTGAACTGTTTCCGTACCTTTCAGTCCAAACTCGCACTACTCCGGTTAATACAATTCTCTCAAATGTTTTGGGCTTCTCACAAATCATTTCTGGGGATACTCAAGGCCCTGGAAGCCACATCATTTTTTCCCCCGAGACGCTCTCTCTCTACCTTGAGTGTGCTGTGGTTCAGCACTTGTGAGATTCTTAGAAACCCTTCTCTACCGCTGAGAAGGCTACAAAGACGGCCTTAAATCATGTTGCGGTCTTAATAAAGGGTCCTACAGCCACATCCTTGATTTTATTTTTACCCTGAGGCCATTTTGTGCTCTGCAAATCCTTTGCCAGGAGAAACTGGGGATAAGGAACAGTTTTATTTTTCAACTCGGTATGTTCTGCTGGTTTCCCAGTGCCTCTAAATTCTGCTTGCAAACTGAACAGAGCTCTCTTCAGCTCACTTCTCCCTTCTCCCTTACCGCACGTGGCGGAGGAGCCCGCTGGCTGTCTCCACACTCCGCCTGGCGAGCTCCTCCGTCAGCCGGCTGGGCTCTCCAGTTCATTTCCGATCTCCAAGTGTCCGCAGGTGACAGGCTTGGAATCCTTCTGCCACCACACAACATGCCCCCTCCCTCCAGCCCCCAAGCCGTGCCATTTTCCCAACGACCATTCTGTCACCATTCTGTCACCGTCCTTCCAGCTGCCCCCGTGCACGAACTAGCTCCGGGTGAGGGAAACAGCCCAGGCACCGGGCTGATTTCCGTAACTGCCGTCAGTTTATCGGCATGAGAAACCTTGCCCCAACTTAGTGATTTGAAACAAAGATCTAGGCTATCTCGTGATCATCGGTGGGGTTCTCCGCTGTGTCTGTGGGCTCACAGGGACCGCAGTAGTTGGCGGCGAGATCAGTGGGGCTGGGAGGGCCTGGGGGCTCGCTCCCGCTGGGGGCTGGGTGCTAAGGCCCTCTGCGTGGTCTCTAGTCTTCCCGGAGGGCAGCCCGGCCTTCTGTACGTGGTGGGCTCAGGACAGAGTCCCGGGAGGGCAGAGGCAGGAGCTGAAAGGCCTCTCAAGGCCAGCCCGGATGCAAGGGAACTGAGAAACGGGCTCTGGCTCTGGCCATCACATTCACATCCCCGAGGGGCATGCGTGCTGGGGAGGGAGGAGTTTGTGGCCATCAAACAATCTACCACATATCTCCCTCTCTTCTCACTTGGCTTTGACCCCACAGATGGCTTCATGTTCCTCTGAGACCTTCTGATTACAAGCCCATTTTTGGTTCCTGGTTTTCTGTTAGGGACTGTTTGGTTGCAAGGCAGAGAAATCACTGAAAATAGCTAGGTGAGGCCAGGGCAGTACAGGGGTCACGGAAGTGAGCGGGCGGGCCCTCAGAAAACCTAGAGCAGGGCGGGACCAAGAAGGTGTCTTTCTCTCATTTACTTTCTTCTCTCTCTCCTTCTTCCCCAAGGTCTTCCTTCTATGCGGCTGCTGCGGCTGCTGCTGCTGCTGCTGCTGTTGCTTCTCCTCCCCCTCCTCCCCTT